>JAADVC010000649.1:0-17527 GCA_023334575.1 Pythium volutum
AAGGGTTAAGCCCTAAATAACGATAAAGCGGTCATTGTTTACGTCCCAAAACCGGATATTGCAGGGATTTTCCGGATGGATAGTGTCAAAATGACTGGATTACGGTCATTTAAGGCCACTTCCGTTAATACTTTCATGTATAACATTTGAATAGTCAATAACAATAAAATGGTAATGGGCCCTCTTATCCGACATCAAAACCTCTATTTATCTATTTTTGTTCATGTTTCAAAGGTTTTATAAAGTTTGCGGAGGTTTTTCTTCCCATTTTGACTTATAATTGACAAGAGGTGCAAATAGGATCGTCAAGCATTAAACGTGAAGCAGTCATTATACTACCTTTCGGCAACGAAAGGGTTAAAACCCGCTTATCGGAAAATCTCCTTAAACAACGATACTGTCGTTGTTTTAGAGGGCTACATCTTGAAATTTGTATACTTCATTTAACATTAGGGAATGGCTCGGCAACGAAAGGGTTAATTTTTTGGACACGGAAAGTGGCAGATTATAGCCAATCACAAGAGCTTTCGATTGCAGTTCTCTGGATATTTATGTTTCACTTCTCTGGAATTTGCAGGAACAGATCAGGAATCACAGAGGGGCTTGCAGGAACATTTCACCCTGCAGATTCTTGCATTCAAAAATACTTCCGATACAAACTCAAGTCAATATTTAGTGGGTTCACGTTCTCGCGAATCTGCAGGAAAAATCGTCCTGTCCACACCGGTATTCCGGCATAGATACCGGTTGCTTGGATATTCAAATGGCGCAAGGTGCGCGCGGGTCTAGGTGACCTAATTGTGGTTCGATCTAAGAGCAATTCCAACGGTTGCCGCCGCCCGAAAACAAGCCTGCCTGTGATTGGATGTAGAATGCGAAAAAAGGCGAATGGTGTTTGGGTGGCAATTCACTTCTGCCTGTCGGCCAACAGGTCGGTTGCCTAAAAGATGAACCCATCTGCACTTTCTGCTTCATGGACAATACATGCACTCTACGTACGAGAATCATTCTCTATTTTTGGGAGCCAATGAAAAGCCATGGGAAGTCTTCCTGCGTCCAATCAGATCATCTGATTTGGGGCCTTTTGCCCGAAAAACGAACATATTTGGGCGAAATTGGCCGTTCTCTGTACTTTGCCCGAAGGATAGACAGTCCATTTTCATTTGTAACGCTAGGGTTTTCGGGCGGCAAGCACCGTTGGAAGTGCTCTAATGAGGAGGACGCGATATACCGGTACACAAGCTCTGCCCTATTCATTTAGAAGCTGTTTTCTGGGCTACTTATAACGAGTCTGATAGCGGGTCTTTGACTGTACGTCTTGTCGGGACGTGACGTACCAGAGATACCCACGAGAGCTCGTCGCGGTCCCCTCTGTACGAATACCTATTGTGTCCTCGCTATGCTGAAAAGACGGGCAGTTTGGTCGCACACCCCCATAGTTTGTGCGGAGTTGATGTAGGACGAGCTCAATCGTGTCAATGAGGAACTACGCATTACTCAGGTTTTGTTGCTGTTCTTTGTGACCACGTCATGAGCCTCTCTCAGGACAGTGCCGCCTCCTCGAACCTCCCACACCAGTACTATCATAGAATAGAGGCTGCCGTGCCACAGCTGGAGCCGTATGGGAATGATAACAGTATCGGGCACGTGGCACAGCCCGCCACGCCACATAGCGGTGGCGTAGGCAGGTACTGCTTGCTGGGGTAGAAAAAGCAATCTCGAGCCGCATGCATGCACAGCTTCTTCCAGCTCTGGGTACGCATGGATCTTGGCGTTGTCCATGATGACGATGGAACGAGGCAAGGGCCGCGGGTTGAGGTACAGAACAACTTGCTCGAGGAATGCCTCGTGAAATCGTCCCCTTGTGAATGTTCTTTCGGTCCACTTCCACCCGAAAAAAACCACCAACGTCGAGGGCGGCCATGACAGAAAGCCTTTTACCCCGCCGGAAGGGAAGCCTTACGACAGCAGGCGTGTTGCGCGCCGACCATCCGTAGCCATGGAAAGCGTGTCTTCCGTCCTTGGCGGTCTCGCGCTGCTCGGCGAACGAGTAAAGCGGCAAGCGTTTGTTGCGGAAGACTTCGATCTCCGCTGGTACGGCCTCGCGCGCGGCCTTCGACAGCACCTTGCGGCTCAAACCGAGATCAAAATTGAGCACACGGCAAATATTAGGAGTCGAAATGTTCCTGAGCCGGGGGAATCGAGTCTTCAGATGCGCGCGGAGCTCTTCAATGTAGAATGTGGGACGATTTTCGACGTAGGTGCGCACCGAATTGAGAACTTCGTCGGACCAGCGGACATGCTTTTTGCGTTTGTAGCGAGGGTTCACGATGCCGTGAGAGGAAGAGAGTGTACCAACGCCGTATCGTCCGTAGTTTGGGCCCATGAAGCTCCGAGACGTGGCTGATGGAGACGTTGTAGAGATGTATGAGCCCCACGGCGCGCCAGCGGAAATCGCCGGTGAAGGTCATGACCAGACCACTACTAAAGTGGGACAAACCACTTTGTCCACTTTCAACCTGGAAGTGGGAGATTTGAGAATTAGAAAGTGGTAAGAAGTGGGTCATACAAATATCAAGTCGTTTACCAGAAGCACACACGAACTCAGTTAGGATATATACGAACGTCCACACCAGTTTTCGGCCACGGTCAAAATTGACGCGGTTTTGAGCTTCTTCCAATGAGCTCGACCACGTGCTGCAAGAAAAAAAACAAAAAAATGGTCGATGTTTTATTCCGATACAAAATCCACGATGGTCCCACTTTGTGGCAGAAGCTTGAAAGTGGTAAAAGTGCAATTCTGTACCCATCCCACTTTAGTAGTGGTCTGGTCATGACCTCTGTGTTTCGTTTCGAGATGTGAATGCCTGTTTTGGGCTACTGGCCCCGAGAAATGCGAATTCTAACCGGCAAAAGTGGTCCGAACTATCATTCCCGACTCGATTTAGACTTCATTTCTCATCACAGCCAAGACAAATCGGACCGACCTATTTTCGATTTCTGAGTCGGACTTCAAATCTGACCCCATATATCTGATTTCGGACCCTCCGTTTTGCCAATATAGCTGAATACAGGAAAGCGAATCCGGGGGAATACTTGTTCGATCTAATAATTTTATAGTAATATAATTTACGACTAATTATCCGACCTGTGACCCAACCCGAAAGTTGTATCTGAATCGAGAATCTGTTGGAAGTCTATACGTTTAGGTGAATGTTGCTCCATTCGGTCAATAACAACCTTCGTGTCACATTCGCGATGAGTGATGGTAAAATGTCGAACAGTCGCTGATATGAAAGTGTGAAAGATGGCCCAGGTGCAAAACTTCGTTGGGCGAAGCGCAACGAAGTATTTGCGGGGGGGCAAGCGTTGAGGTTATACGTTGCCTTCTATATATGACAGCCCGGATCTGGGAATGTTGTGACCGTGGGCCACTTACGGGCCGTCAAACAGCAAAGAGAGACGTAGAATGTATCTATATTAGTTATCACTCACAGCATGGGATGAATTGATCGCGCTCTCGGAAAAATTACTGTAAATATTCAGAGCTTATCCAGGCTCCGCACGGCTTTGTTGTTTTTGGATCCAAAAACGATTTCGTTGCCGAGAATTCAGCAAAAATAATTTTGAGGTACCTCTAGTCACGTTGGCGGAGACGGAAAGATTGTGTAAGCTTGACTAGAAATAATAGTAGTTCTTACGCAACCAAAAGTACGTTGATCATACTGCTTGCACTGGTTGGGCCCGCTGTTGTATCGCTTAGAAAGCCGTCAGTTGTGGAGTGACCTTCTGGAACCGCGCTCAAAGTGGCCAGCGTCCTCCTCCACATCCCTCGGCCCATATTTACTAGGGCGCCCCTAGTGCCGGTATAGCTGGTTCCTTGTACCTCAGTTGCTCTAATGTATTACATCAAATCAGGGCCCTTTCAGTCCTCTGAAGGAAATGACCAATCCTAGTGTGACCGTTGTGGCACACGTCACATATCATTTAAATGCCTTGTTTCATTACTTTCTCGACAGTCTGGTTGTCTGGGACAGTCTGAACAGTCCAGGTTCAGACTGACCAGACAGTCCTACACAGTCAGCGCAACACTCC
This sequence comes from Pythium volutum, assembly GCA_023334575.1. Classification (NCBI taxonomy): domain Eukaryota; phylum Oomycota; class Peronosporomycetes; order Pythiales; family Pythiaceae; genus Pythium; species Pythium volutum. The sequence goes on from JAADVC010000649.1 coordinate 4,096, forward strand.
CACTAAAAGGAGCCAGCGTTTGTGTAATCACTTCTGCATGAGTACTTTCTTTGCTCAGCATGATGGGTTCCTCTGGTCCCAAATTCTTTATTCCCATTAGCCCTCTCAATTTCTCGAATTGGGCCTAGGGCAAGGCCTTTGTGAGCGCATCAGCGATCATATCATGAGTGCTGCAGTATCGAATATTGATTCTGCCTTCGTCATGAATTTTCCTTGCATAGAGACTCCTTGGTTCGATGTGTTTGGTTGAAGGGTGATTCCCCGGATCCTTCACAATAGAGATCGCTGCTTCATTATCACACCAACACTCGATCGGTCTTTTCTCACCGAACCCTAGTTCCTCCAATAGGAACCAAAGCCATTCACTTTCTTTAACACCCTCACTCACAGCAATCACTTCTGCCCGTGCTGTGTGCAAACTCACGGTGCCCTGTCTGCTGCTTTTCCAAGAAATGCAGGCATCAGCCAGTACTGCGACATATCCGGTCACAGGCCGTCTTTCCTCATTAGCATTCGCGATCTCACATCTCTGTAAAGCTCATATACGACTTCCTTACGTTTTCCGTCATATACGATGCCATGCATCGATGCTCCTTTGAAGTATTTCAGTACTCGCTGAGCCGCCCTCCAGTGCGTCCTATTATAGCACGATAGTAACTTGCTGAGCTCTCGCACCGCACTTGCGATGTCTGGTCTTGTGCCTCTCACAAGATACATCAGTGAACCCACCAGACATCTGTAATCAAATGGCTGCGCTACAATCTGTGCAGAACCACACTTTGGCCTGAGGGGTAGGGTCTGTGGACCAATCGACCATGTCGAATTTTTCCAGCAAATCCTGCACATATTTATGTTGGGAAAGACTCAACAACTTATTTAATCTGTCTTTTTTATTTCCATTTTTAGAAGGTTGTGGATTTCTCCCAAATCCTTCATCTGGAAACGACCAGACAGCTTTTCCTTCACCTCACAGTGGCTGTTCAGGTGGGTGCCTGCAATTGTGAGGTCATCCCCGTAAACACAGATGATCACAATGTGTGAGACACTATCAACCTCCCACTTTTTCCGATACAAACAGTACTCCTTTTCCATTGGATAAAACCCAAGGAAACTAGACACGTGTGAAGAACACCGTACCAGATCCTTGGTGTCTGTTTTCACACGTATAGGCTCTTCTTCAATTTGCAGACGAGATGTGCAGATCCTTCCCGGGGGCTGCCTCATGTAGATCTCCTCTTGCCACCGGGGAGAAAAACTGTTGGTAGTCAATTCCCTCCAATTGGCCGTTCCCTTGCACGACCAATCGGGCTTTGAAGCGGACAACCGTTTCATCGGCATGGAACTTGACGTCAAAGACCCAATGACAAGCGAGAGCCTTCCTGTTTGGCGGAAGCCGAACAACTTCCCACGTGTCGTTCTTGCGGAGTGCACCGTACTCCGCCTGCAGGGCGTCCTTCCGCTTTTGGGATTGGCTTCCCATTTGTGCTTATTTTATTGACCTGGGGATCTTGATGGGAGATGAACCGGCTCGGACGCTGTTCAGCCAATGAACATAATTCTTGAACCTCTCGGTCAACTCTTTGATCCGCTGAGACCTTGGTCTCAGGGTTGGGGTTGTCACCTCTCCGACAGTTGATGGAGTCACACTTGTTGGACTCCGCCTCGTCTCCCACAGTCCCTCCATCCTATATACGGGCGGTTGGAATTGTTTCCTGCCGCTTTCTTTCCGGCTCCTCCCCATTTCTGTTCCCTTTCGTCTTTTCTCCTCTATATTCTCTATTTCCCACATTTCCTCCTCGTTAGGGTTGGGGGATCTATAGGGAATGATTTGTCGATCAACAGATCCGTGTCTGTTGACCCGAATTTCACATCCCTTGCCGTCAAATACTTGCTGTTTTTGACATCAAGCAGACGATAGGCCTTATAGTCTTCTGACAGACCAAGAGAGCCGGCATTCAAGGCCCCTATTGTCTAGTTTCTTGTCTTTTCTCTTTGCTTCTGGGATGTGAGCATAGCACGTAACACCCCATATTTGCAGTATTCCTCCATCGGGCTCCCGTTTGTGGAGTTCCTCGTACGGAGTCTTTCCTTTTAGTCTATCCATTGGAAGTCTGTTTGACACTTCTACGGCATACAGAAGTGCCTCGCACCATCATTCCCTTTCATTTGGGGCCCAATCAGATCACATCTGATTTGGCTCATTGTGGTCTTACGCGCCCTTTCTGCGCTTTCCATTTTCCTCTTGTGATTCCACATTGGCGTTTTTGGAACAACAGTCCTTTCTCCTTGCAATACTTTTCGAGAATCGAGTTGACAAACTCAGATCCTCCGTCTGTTCTCGTTCACCGTACTTTGTACGGGAATTGGATTTCAAGCGGGGTGATCAGTTCCTTGATCTCCCCTCTCACATCCTCCAGGCTTTTCACAACCCGGTACCATGTGTACCGTGTTGCGTCATCAACAATTGGCAGGCGATATTTATGGCCAGCCTTTTTCCTTGTAAAGCCTTTTACTCTCATTTTCCCTGTAGTGTTCATATGCAGGATATGCAAGTGCTCTGTAGCTTTGCTTCCTACAAGACTTTTGTAAGACATGCGCCGTGACTTTGCAAGAGCGCATGTCTTGCAGAAAAATGGAACTTCCTGCAGTTCCGACTTGGAAACGTACAGGACATTTTTCATTATCCGACTCGCGTATCTCTTGACACTCAATACAGGTCTGGGGGTTCTGTGTCGGCGGATAGTACACATTCCCAATCGCAACTGCTGCAAAGGGCAGGGCATTGTCCTTTGAAAAAAACTGAAACTCACCAGTTCTAGACTGCATGTGCCTGTACCCTTGAGCCGCCAATCAGCTTGAACTTATCAGACTGCTCCCACACTGAGGGTCGAACGCAACGTCACTTATTTTCACATTATACATAGATCCTTTTGGAGTCTGTACAATCAACCGGATTGAACCGATTCCTATGCTTGAGGGCGTGCTTTGGTTCCCATAGGCAAATGTCTGGGAGGCGTCCTTGGTCAGAGAGCTGAACCACCCACGGTCGGGGGTTTTAGCATGACCTGCACCCGTATCCACAATCCACATTGATTGCGTTAGTTCCATATCCCTCAGCCATTGTAAGTAGACAGAGTACTTTCTACTCACCTCATCATCAATCAGGTCGAGGTCACTCATGGCATTGTCACTGAGTGGGGCGTCCCCTTCGTCGATAAAAAGACCTGAGTCACCAGTAAATCCCATCTCACTGGATTCAGCCGAGTTCTCAAGAGCCGCCTTGGGTGTCGCGGGTTTGGGTTTCGAACCCTTGTCCCTGACGACCATTACTCCGATCGCCTTTTGATTCTGCTTGCCCTTACCCCCTCCTGGCGTGTGCGGAGGTTGGAGCGGAAGAGCGGGCCACCTGCCCTGTCCTTGTCACGGTTGACAGCCATTGTCGGGCAGTCTTTCTTGAATTGACCGTCCTTGAAGCAGTAGTAGCAGTCCGAAGACGGCTCTTCCCTCGCCTTCCTCTTGCGGCTGCTCTGCTGGTGAACCACATTCACCGATACAGTAGTGTATCGTATGATCTTTGGCGCCGAAGATAGCCAGGTTACATTCGAAACACATTCGTGCAACATTATCAAGTGAGCCACTTAGTTAAAGCCACATTCCCAACTCTTCCGCCATGGAGGCGAGCAACGAGGACGAAAAAACGCGGATGCGATCATCGACATCATGGACCTCGAGCTCGGCGAGTCATCAGCCAAGCAGGACACGTCGGCGCTCCAAGTTCAATCAATTTCTGCAGTGCATTGAATTTGGACGGGAGTTTGAGAGTCTGCGCAAGAAGGACGTCACCAAGGACTTGATAGGCAAGTTCTGCCATTTTCTACTGAACGACAACGTGAGCTGGCAGACCTCTATGAACTACCTGAGCTCGGCCAAACGCCAGTTGGAGACGGTAGTGCGCACTGATCTCTTCAAGAAAGAGAGCGAGTGGTACAGAAGGAGCCGTCGCAATCTCCACCAACAGTTTGTGCTACAGGCTATCAAAGCGCGCAAGCGACTGAAGGAACAGGCTCCAGTGATGACGCTGGACGACCCTGAAGAAATGAGCAAGGTTCTCTATCTACAAAACAAGACTACAGCGCTCATGGATAGAACGCTGCTGAACAACCAGTGGCTGACAATTGGGAGAAGTTCCGACATCGGCAACTTGCTTTTTGATGACCTCCACTGGGTGGACAGATTCGTAGTCATCGATCTGACACGGTATGCCCCCTACAGGGAGGAGTTATTGCGCGACGAGTTTCTCACGTTGTTTGTTTGTCGTTGTGATTCGTTCAGTCTCAAGGTGCGTCAGCAACACTCCGTCTCAATATGCTGCTCACCAGGGAAGTGGGCAATCGACCCGTTCCACTCGTTGGCCAGTCAGCTTGTTGCCGCCCCCCTACAACGCATCGCGACGCGTCTTCTCTCCGATCACAGAAGGCAAAAGCGAGTCAAGAATTGCTGCACACATCAACCGTGTATTGAAAAGTTTGTTACAATCCGACACGGGCGCGGTGCTCACACCTGGGCTCCAGTCACACTCAGCAAGGCGCGGAGGAGTTGCTCACGCCAGTAGCCACGGCGGCGTCAAGCTATCAGACCTCGCACATCGTGGTCTGTGGAGTATGGACGGCTTTGCGACTCTCCTCGAGTACATTTCCCCTGCATCCTCCAGTGACCAGACAATCGCAAAAGTATTGGGGGGCGATCCTGAACGTGCTGGCCCGCCTCCATCCCTTTCTTGCTTCCATGGTCACCATCACAACGCTCAAGCTCGTGTTGTCGAATTCGCTGCAGTAATGCGCCGTCTGTATTTTTCGAAAGTCCCAAAACAAGCTTTCGCTGACTGCCTGACCGCCACGCTCCTAATGTACTACGACGAGACGTCTGCACTTGCACCGAACCACATTGTCCACAAGAACATGGTGGCAGGCGCGCGCGAGATGCGTTCACGAATGGCAACGATCGATGAGCTGAAGGAGTGGGGCGGTTTGTTCGGAAGCATTTCGTACTTGAGAACCTACTCTCGCTTCCTGTGCAGTACATTAAGAACAACATGAGCGACCGAGAGCTGGGCGAGCAATATGTATGGGAACATGGCATGAGCGACACGATTGAACTCGCGGACCTTCAACTCACGTACCTCGTATCAGACAGTTGGAAACGAGCGCGTCAATATGTAATTATATATCCCCCTGTAGTTTGAGGAGCAAGTGAGAGACGACAGTGTGAGCGACTCGCGTGCCTTCCACTGACGTGCCTTTCATCAGGCAGTTGGGAACCAATGTTGTAACCGCATCCAAATGTAATTCGATTTCACAACATAATTCGTGGCCACAAATAAATGCGACCAGGCATCGCGGTTGGGATAGGCGATGTGTCCGGACGATGTGGTGCGACACGATGTTCACGGGATGCCCGCTCCAAAGACGTCATACTCGTCGGGCTCGGTCGTTCACGCCCGTTGGGCGGGCGTGTATGGTCGTCGTGATGAGACACGCCGTTTACCGGATACTCTCTCCAAAGACGCCATAGTTGTCGCGCTCGGTCGCTTACGGCCGTTGGGTGGGCCGCTCTTTGGTGGTGCGACGTGGCTTCATCTGGACCTTTCTCACTATCAAGCCCCATTTTTTGCGCTTGGATGTCGAGCACATGAAGCCCACTAGCAACAGCACCAAGTGTCTCGGCGGATACAGCGCAACGCAGACCTTGTGTTTCGAGTCCGTAAAGCGCGCAAGAGATGGACTCGGCCGAACATCCTTCGAAGCGACGTCGAATGAGCGACAATGAACGACGACACCGGCAGCGCGTGTCCACTCGCCAGTCCCGGGTCAATCAAGAAGCAGCGATACGGCATGGGTTAGGTGCAAATCCGCCAGAGCCGACAGGTGGGTCGCGCGAGGAACGATCATGATTTTCGATGCGACTAACTATCGCCAATGAATAATGAAGGTCCCGCATTCGCATTCCGGCCAGTCTCGAAAGAAGAAAAAGAAAAAGTATACCGCGATTGTTGCGATGCGTTCTCAAACGCCAACATGTGTGAGGACGTGTGTTGTGTTTGCGACCGCTTGGTCCTGCGCTCATCTATCGTCGCAAGACCGCTGCACAGCAGTCAGATTTTGTACGCGACAATGAAGGAGCGTTTGAAACCACCAAATGGTCTTCCATCGTTGCTCGTCAGCCATTATTCAGCTGCCGCTACCGATGGGTCTTTGTCAGGAATTTTGCTTTCTCCTCAAGGCGTTTTCGTGGCCTCCGATGGTGAACCACATCTGAGATTCTGCAAGCATTGCATCACGTCTCTGTCGAACAAGCGTTTATCGGCGCCGCCCAAGTTTGCGATCGCGAATGGACTTTTTATTGGCGCTCTACCGGTCCAATTCCTTGACACAACGCCAACCGAACATGCAATGCTTGACCTCGGCCAGCCAACACATTTTCTGTCGGCGGTAAGAGGAGGGACACAGTCGACTATTCGGTCTCACGCTCACGTGTTCCGAGCGCGCCCCTCACCACCAGCCACAATGGTTCCTCAAGATGTGCTCGCCTTGGGATCATTTAAAGTACGGATGGTTGGAGCAATGACACCACGTCAGAAAGTGATTACGATGAAGCGATATGAAGTCCGATCCTAAAGACTCAAGATGCTGCTGGCATGGTATCAAGCCAACAACAGACTGTATGAGCGGCACGGCGTTCGAGTGAACGGGAACATCATGAGTAGACCAACCTGTGTAGTCGTCGACCAAGCCTCTGACTGCGATCCAAGTCACCTGACTGGCCAAGAACAAGCACACCAAGTGGACGAGAGTACGTGGTGTTTCAACGCGCCAGCACCACCTCACGCTGTACCGCTTGACGAGGTAACCCAAGCATCAGAAATTGCAGAGCAAGTTGCCTCTAGTGTTGTGACCGACTTTCCGCGCGGTACCGAAACGGAGGACATTCGCGCAGCACTTGAAGATCCGGACGTTCTCGTCAGATGGTCATCTGAATTCGTTTCAGACTTCGATCCAGCGTTCTGGTCTGTATCATTTTGCGAATTGTTCCCACACGGTCGGGGTGGGCTCGAAGAGCAAAGGCGAGTTCCCATCGGTCTCCACGAGTTTTTGAGGAACTGTCTCTCACTGTCATTGCGTCGTTTTGTCAAGCACCATTCATTTGTGCTGGTGGCATTCGACGTTTTGGCGCGACATCGCGCGATCAATGCCATCCAACTCACGACACGACTTTCTCCAAACGTTGCAATTGGTGCTGCATCGATTTGACGGGATGAGCTGATCGAGCACCTTGAACAACGTGAGCGGCAGTTGCAAAGAGTTTTGTCAGGTTCGGGACTGCCGCCGCAGTCATCTTTCAATTGCCGTGCATTACAGTACGGTCTCAGCGCAGGACTTCGGGCGTATTGGGGATCTAATCAAGAGCGTGTGGCAGCTCGTGCTGAAATTTCGCATTATCATCTGTGCACGTGCAGCCAAGTATTTTCTTCACGATCTCTCCCAGCTCAAGCTCTTCCTATCGTATCGCGAATTTGGCTGGTGATATGTCAGATGACATTGTCACTACCTGTGCTGAGGAGTTGGAGTCTCGTGTTGCACTGACCAGATCTGCACTGGGGCACATTTCGGGAAAGGTTCCGATGCTATGCGCAAGATACTTCGACCGACTGATGAAGATCGTGACAGAGGTCATTATCGGTTGGGATTCTCGTCTCGGAACTGCTCGGGACTACAGTGGGCTTTTTGGAAAGCCTCAAGCATTCTATGGAATGACAGAAAGCCAGAACTCGACAGGCGATCTGCACGCGCACATCCTCATTTGGATTTCCGGTCTCCCAAATTCAGTTGAAGAGTGCTACAGGATGTGGGACGAAGATGGCTTCCGCGATCGACTAAAGGACTACACAGAGTCCATCATTACCAACGAGATCCCCCATAACAGTGAAGAATGCACCCATTGCTCTAGTACGGCTCTGGAGCCGTGCCAAGTGACGCAAGCTGCGTTCGCGAAGCCGAAAAAGGACGCTGGATGCGCAAAGACGGTGCAATGTGTATCGTGCGGAGCTGCTTTGGTGGCGATATACTGTTGAAAGGCTAATTGCAAACGCGAGCAGAACGGCTTGGCTTGACTTGTGCAGTACGACGTGTCGGATAGGAAGAAACACATGTCGCTTCTCCTCGTCCAATGATGCTTCATGAACAAGAAGACAGCGCTGCCAGTGTTACACTGGGGAAATCGCTGTTGACGTATCAGCACCACCACTGGTTCCACGCGAAATCCTGCTTCAAAGCCAGCGGACGGATTCCGAAAGGCAATGTGTGCCGAATGTTTTTCCCCAAGCAGCACCAGGTCAATACAGAGGCAACGTTAGAGGGCACAATCCTGCTCAAGCGTCCACTTGGCCACGAGTATATCAACAGCTACTCTGAGACAATCGCGGCTGCGTTCAAATGCAATCACGATATCAAAATGCTCGCTGCGGGAGAAGGTAAGTTGCCCATGGCTCCCACTGAAAAGCACATATACGCTGACCACGCTCATGTGCTCCCACAGGACCCGAAAAGGCACATTACATGATGAAATATGCGACGAAGGGGCAAGAGCAGGTTGAAAACTACGCAGTCATTCATCTCAACGCGGTTGACAAAGCGACAGAGCGGTTTGACGACCCAACCAACCCATCGGCGACGGGCACACGGCGAATTATGTCTGTCGTGTCTACGTTGACGAGCGCACAAGAAATTGCCGCGCCGCAGGCTGCGCTGTATATCGAACGCGAGAGCATGCGATATACTTCGCACAACTTTGTGAAGTGCAGTGTGAAATCATTCATTGCAGCTGTGGAACACGAAGGCCAGACATGTTTGCTGCAACAAACGCCTGACGCAAATGTGTATGAGCCGTCAAGCGCATTTGAAGACTACATTCGACGTCCCCCGGAGAACGATCACCTGTCCGTGACGGCGTTTTTGACGAAATGGCAAAAGAAACGTGGTACCTCTGGACTCCAGTTTGCATCAAGCCACCACCAGTACAGAACGCATTCCATGCACGCCCGTGCGGACCCGACAGTCTTAACGCCTATTGGTCAGCGACTACCAAATGTGAATGCCCCTGCTCTCGTGCAGGAAGACAAGCTGTACTACGTCCAGAGTCTCATGGTACTGTTCAAACCATTTCGAGATATAGCCCAGCTTTTCGATGGAGCAGAAAGCTGGCAACAAGCATTCGATCGGTGGTGGGCTACACCCACAGCGCGCCTGGCCAAAAGATACAGCGCATTTACGCTCGAGTATTACACGGCCAAACAAATCTCTCGCGCTCGACCAGATGCCAGCATGGTCTACTACCAATCCCTCAACGCGAATGATGACGGGGGAAATGGAGTGGACTTGGCCTGGGAAAGTTCATCAGACGAAGGAGAAAAAGATTATGTTGACAACAGCGAGGATGAACAAAACGTGGCCACGAGTCTACCTCAGCCAGCAATGAACTACGGGCCATCCGTCGAAAACTTTGGTGAGGCTATGAGTATTTTGGCTGGTGCCGGCCCAACCGACGACATGTTTTTGCCAAATGAATCGTGCAATGCACACAACCTCCAATCGGAAATCGAGCAAGTTGAGCATCAACAAATCGAAGCTCCTCAAGACGTCTTTTCACCCCAACGAATAGCAGCTGACGAACGTCTCGAAACACGTGTCTCCATTCTTTCCAGCATGGATATCAATCCAGACTGGGAACCAAACCAGACTGAGAATGACAGGACTCGCCGCCGTCTTTATCGAGCCTTGCTTCTCTTCAAGAGGTATCGCAGCACTTCCGACGAAACGAACGACAGCATTGTGCGTTTGTGAAAGCTGGGGCAGCTCTCATCAGCGCCTTCCAGCATGACGAAGGGTGTCGCTCAGTACCAGTCATTAAGCCATTCAGAGGGTTTCTCGCGGTCTACCAGGCGCAGGTAAATCACAGGTCATCAGAGCACTCCAGGCGTTGGCATCGTCGTGGGAAAAGCCTGCAGCGGTCAAAGCGCTTGCGTACCAAGGAGTGGCAGCATGGCGAAACGATCCACAGGTTTTTTGGGTGGCGTCTAAATGGCATTGATGAGAACTGGAGACCCAATCACGCGCAAGAAGCGAAAATTGCGGGTACGAAGCTTCTAATCGTGGATGAAATCTCTACAACCGACGCAAAGTTCATCGGGCAAATGGACATTTGCCTCGGGCGAATTTGCCAATCAGACGAAGTGATGGGTGGTATCCACTTTCTCTTTGTGGGAGATTGGCTTCAACAACTCCCCGTGGCCGGTGTCCCCGCATTCATGACGGACATTCCAGCACCAACGACCCGGCCTACAAAGACGGGTCGTCAACAAAACAACGCGTATCTCCATCAGCTTCGTGGAAGTATAGTCTATAGAAAAATCACCCAAGTCGTGGTCCTCGACGAGAATATGCGCCACCGCAACGACCCAGTATGGGCTGGGATTCTCAACAGATGGAGAGTGGGCAACTATCTCCAGGCAGATCTTGATCTGGTCAACGACGTGTGTCATCACCGACAGTGGCACATTGAACCTACTCAAAATCGTGATACATTCTGCCCATGTGTTGTCACGTCCAACCAACTCCGGCATAAATTCAACCACGAAGCCTTCAAACAATACTGCTCGAAATCAGGGAAAACATGGCATCGATTTCCAGCAAAGGTGGGACGGCAAAGGGGAACCCTTACCCAAACCCAGCGAGACAGCCTCTTCAACCTCCGTGACGACAAAAGTGGAAACCTTTCCATCAACATGGACGTCGCAATTGGGATGCCCGTCCAATGCACGAAAATATCAGCAGCCGTCTCAAGCTCGCAAATGGAACTATCGGGCACGTAATTTATATCTGCCCAGGGGTGGGTAACAAAGACCGGCTACTTCGTGATGAGCGGACCGGACTGTTCTTCCGCCACTACGACCGCCCACCTGAGTTTATACTCATCCGAATCAGAGGTTCGGAAAACGTGATTTTCGTGCCAAGTCTTCCTCGAGGAATCGTTCCAGTATTCGTTCATTCCGAACGAAGTGTATCCATTGAGTTGCCCAATCGACGATTTGCAATCAGCCTACAACAAATTCCTCTAATCCCAGCTTTCTCGATCACGTCAGACAAGTCACGAGGACTTACTGTGAATCAGATGGTGCTTGGACCATTGTGGCACGAGACACGCAAAGTTCCTCAACGTGTCTCGTTCTACGTCTCCGTTACCCGGGTGCGACAAATGAGCCGACTTTTTCTCATGGAACCTCTATGGAAAACATCAAGTACTTCACACCCCCACCACACATTCTCGCAGAAGTGGAACGACTCCAACAGCTGAGTTTGCACAGTGTTTAATCCAACTTATCAACAATATATTATCGAGACCATGGTTGTAATTTGCGCACTCTGAATGCCACTAAACTATACACACTTAGTAATTTGGACACTGTGAATCTCACTATGCGCGGCTCTCATCCACTAAACTATACGCACTTAGTCCACGCCACGCCGTTTACTCCTCGTGCGTGAGACGCTCGGCTCACTCGGCTTGTTGCGATCGCTATACTACCAGACCACCCGCAAATAAGAAAGCCACGCGAACACTTGCACTGCATGTAACATCGCATAAGACTGGAACTATATCACATCGAGAACGCGCCACTTGTAACGCCCTGGTGTTGGTTATCGATAAACTTTTACCACACCTCACCCCTGGAGGCGCTCCCTCGGGAGCCGCCTCGGCAAGCATCAACGGTGCGCCGGCGTTCCATCACTCTGTCCGGGAGAATTCACTCGCACCCACTTCCTCAATATGCGGAGGGCGGTACCAGAACTCCTGGATCTTCTGGACCAGAAAATCTTCAAAAACCCAGCCGTGGTTCACCCCTCCCCGCACTATAGTGACTGTCGTAACCGACTCGATAGAAAGACCACATCCATACATCTACGCCGTCGAAACTCCTCGCCGCGCGGCGACCAGAACAGCAGCAGCTCATGATCAGCTTCTGATCACGATCCTATAGTAGAGAATCAGTGCCGGATCTGTAAACGCGCAGACTCGGCAATGGGTTCGTCAAACACGCTACCACGACTACCAAATGTCACTATGGATCCGTTTATTTCAATAGACGTTTTCAGTGAAACGATGCGGACCCTTGTCCGCCTTTTCAGCCAAAAAATTTAAACCATTGGAAGTGACCAATTTTTTCAGGGATATGTTGAGAAATGTCCAAATTTGCATAATTCCATTTTCAGCCAATCAGAGATAGATCCAGAGCTTCACCGTGCACAGCACGGCACTGTAATAGCTGGATTGTGGTCAGTATAGCTGCATACTTTGTGTGGATAGTACATATAATGTCTGGTCGACAATAGCCGTATAAGGTAAAAAGACCTCTTATCCGACATTAAAACCTCTATTTACTCATTTTACTTCATGTTTCCAAGGTTTTCATGAAATCATAGAGGTTTTTCTTCCCGTTTCGCCTTATTTTTGGCAAAAGGTGCAAATAGGGGTATCCTTAAATAACCATGAAGCAGTCATTGTACAACCTCTCGGCAACGAAAGGGTTGAGCTGAACCTTTCTGGTTGGCCAATATTAGCTTGTCAAGCCTTATACTCGGGTACTATAGGTTATCAAAGGTCAATTTACCTAACATAAATTATCAAATAACCTCCTTATTAAATTGATATGAAATATTTAGTATCAGAGGCACTTAATAAGGTGTTACAGGTATGTATACGCTATAGGAGCACTATTTCACCCTATAACGTGATAGTTATACCTATTTAACCTTATATGAGATATTGGGGTATAGTACCTAGGTATAATATACCTATGTACTATACCAAGGAAATGTTATATAATATAACATTTCCAAGTATCGCTTGACACCTCCATGTTCTTATAGATCTGTAGTATACACATATATAGAGGTCTTCACCCTACCATGCTTTGTAAAACATAGCACGTTGCTAGGTTTTGCCCCAATTGAGAACATAAGGGTTAAATTGGGGAAAAAATGGACCTTCCGAAAAAATATTACCCAACACTGAACGCAAGATGTTAGCTGTCCTCTTAACCCTTTCGTTGCCGAAAGGTAGTATGTTGACTGCTTCAAGGTTATTGAAGGAAGATCCTATTTGCACCTTTTGTCAATTATAAGACAAAATGGGAAGAAAAACCTCCGCAAACTTTATAAAAACCTTCGAAACATGAACAAAAATAGATAAATAGAGGTTTTGATGTCGGATAAGAGGGCCCATTACCTTTATATTGCTATTGACTATTCAAATGTTCTACATAAAAGTATTAACGGAAATGGCCTTAAATGACCGTAATCCAGTCATTTTGACACTATCC
>JAADVC010000650.1:0-17523 GCA_023334575.1 Pythium volutum
GACGCGGCCGAGTTCAAACCCGAGCGCTGGATCGATACCACGACCGGCAAGCTCATCACGGTGTCGCCGTACAAGTTTGTTTCGTTCAATGCCGGTCCGCGCATGTGTCTTGGCATCAATTTGGCCATGATGGAGATTAAGATGGTACTTGCGACGCTCTTTAGTAAGTATCACATTGAGATCGAGCCAGGCCAGAACATCACGTACGTGAATTCGGTCTCGCTGCCCATCAAGGGCAAGCTGCAGGTGCGCGTCCAGGATGCACCGCTGCTGTGAGCCGGCCTTGTATGGGACCTACGGAACTGGAGTGAGTACTATGATACCAGTAGTATGGAGTATTTGATAACAAAACCCGCTGTGCATTTTTTGGCTTTCCACTTTAGCAAATGCCCAGTACTGTAGTACTACTTGTTGGTTGGGAAGCGACTCGAAACGAGGAGAACAGCAGTGGACTTAGGCCACTGTTGGGATCGGGCGGTACCCAGCGCGACGCTTAAACGTTCGGTACGACGCGCCGACAGCGACCCCAACGAGAGCGATCACCACGAGCAAAGGTGACGAGAAGAATGAGAAAGGAGTGAAATCCTCCTCTTCCTTGTGACTCATGGCCAACTGGACGGTCGACATCTTGCCGTGGACGACCTTGGACATCGCAGTGTTCATGAAGCATGCCTTCGAGATGTCGTGGTCGTGGCACTGCAGGCCCGACTGGACATAGAGTGCCGACGCTGCCTCCGAAAGATCCTTGAGCTTGCCGGTGGTAAGGTCGCCAATGGAAGCGCCGGATGTCGATTCCTTCTGGGCGACGGCAGTTGCGGCATCTGTGTGGGAGCCTGCTGGTGTGCCGGTCGGAGAAGGCGTTGGGTGCTGAGTGGGGGCATCGGGCTTAACCGGTGCGGGAGTAGGAGCGTCCGTTGGAGCTTTTCCAGGGGCTTTGATAGGTGCTTCGGTCGGTGCCTCAGTGGGCTTGGTAGGTTCTTCAGTCGGAGCCTCAGTAGGAGCCTTGATGGGTGCCTTGGTAGGAACATCGGTCGGTCCATCAGCAGGAGCATTGGTAGCATCCGTCGGAGCCTTGGTCGGAGCCCTAATTGGAGCCTTGGTCGGAGCTTCCGTTGGTGCTTCAGTAGGGGCCTTGATCGGTTCCACGGCGGGTGCTTTGGTCGGTGCCTTAGTAGGAGCCTCAGTAGGAACCTTAGAAGGAGCCTTTGTTGGAGCCTTCGTGGGTGCTTCTGTCGGTGCACCAGTGGGTGTCGTTGTCGGCTGCTGGGCGGGTGCTTCGATCGGTGACTCGTTGGGTTTCTTGGTAGGAGCTTCTGGTGGTGCCTTCGTAGGGGAGTGTGTTGGTTTTTCGACGGGAGGAGCAGTAGGCGTCACCTTCGGTGCTGCAGTCGGCTCTTCAGTTGGCATCTTTGTCCCTGGGTTCTTTGTGTCCGCTGGGGAATCCGTCGGTGGCTTCTCTGTCTCTGGCGCATCGGTCGACGGTTCTTCGCCCGCCTTGTACGAAAGTTCAAAGGCCTCTGCGTAACCGACAACAGTTTCCTCCTCTTCGTCGTCTTCATCCACGTCGGCTTCTTCGTCATCCCATGAAAAGCCAGACTCGGAAAACGCCTGACGCCATCCGCCACCAACAAGCCCACGAACGACGAGCGTGCTGTTTGCTGCACACGCACGAACCGCATTGGTAAGGCTGCCGAGAATCTCAGCGGTATTTTCCGGGGCATTGCGGATTTTGATGAGCTTGTCGATGAGACCAGAGGCCCCAACCGCTTTGATCGAGCCGTTCAGAATATCCACCGACACAAGAGCTCCACTGAACTGGAGATTGTGCCAAAAGATCTTGCGCGACACGCCACCGGTAGCTACCGTCGCATTCAGCAACGGTGCCTCACCACAGAGCACTTCGAACTCGGCGTGGGCACCACCATCGACTTCAACGGCGTTGCGCTGGTCCAAGCAGTCACGAGATGGACGCCAAAGTATCTTGCGTGCCTCAGTCTTGGTGAGTTCTGCGTTGACGGGATCTTCGATGAACTGCTCCACGATGGGGAACATCTTGTTGGTGACCAAGCCACCGCACGGATGGCGCGTGTCAACCTTGCCGCTCGCGGATACCGTAAACGTTGTGTCGACCACCAGGATGGAGCCGCTCACGTTGCCGACGAGATTGTTCACCCAATCACGCACATCGGCGATGAACGACTCGGTGTCTTGCTGCAGCGTGGCCGCAAACTTGAGCGTGACGTTCTCCCCTCGACCACCGCAGGCTTCATCGTCGCCCTCACCGCCACGAACATGACGCTTCTTGCCGCATCCTCGAGCCTCATCGTCGTCGGTCTTCTCACCATGCTTGCCGTGACTCTCCTTGTCCTTCTTCTTGCCATACTTGCCATGAGACTTCTTCTCTTTTTTCGCACTGTGCTTGCCATGGCCGTAGCTTTCCTCATCCTCGTCCTTCTCGCGGTCCTTGCCATACTTGCCGTGACTCTCCTTCCTGCCGTGTCGGCCATGGCGCTGCTTCCCTTCGTTCTTGCACTTTCCGCCGTGGCTCTCTTCCTCACACTCGTCATCTTCGTCGTGCTTCGCATGCTTCTTCCAGTGGAGACTCACGGCCGCGTCGTTCGCCCACGTGATCTCCTCGGGCAAGTGGTCGAACTTGGCCAGCACTTGCGTAGTCTGGAACGCCTTGACGATGGCGCGTGTGTTGCTGCTTGGCTGCTGCGCCGCCATGGCCGTGGACAGCGCCAACGCCAGCGCGGCGCCAACACGCACAGACGTGGCCACCTTCATGCTGCGGAAATACCCAAGGATAAGGACTCGGCGAGACGTTGGAAATGTCGGACTGATGGAATCCAACCATGCGAATCTTTCCCTGGACGGACCGGAATTGAGAGGAAGGAAAGGGGAAAATGCAATCAGGGAGGAGGGACGACGTGTTAGATCCGACCTTTCATAACCATAGATTGAAGTGGTACGATTGGGTCATCCCTCTTTGTGGCGCAGGAAAGATCGCGGAACAAATCGCGTCAGTTGGGCAAACCAGAATAAAACCTCAAATGTTTGTTGAAGCCCACTCTCGCTTCAAGAAGCCGGAGATGGACAAAGCTGACTGTGAATGAACTGGCTATGTGCAGTTCGGGTGGTTTCAAACGAGGTTTTTTTCCAAAGAAAAGCAGGAATGATGGTATACAGCAACATGGTCGACGATCGCCACGATCCAGAAAGGCTCTTGACGGATGATCATCATCCATCAAGAGCCATTCCTAATGAGACTATATGATGAGACTACCTTCCATTCAAAGGACTCACTACGAGATCTCTCCTTCCATCTCCGTTCTCTCCTTCGTAAGGAGTCCTTACGCGTGGCTCGCGCTCTCGAGCGGACTGTAGCCGCTGCGGCGCTGCGTGGTCCCGACCGCGACGCCTGCGAACGCCAACGCAACGACCACGCCGGCCGCGGCCATGGGGAAGATGACCGAGTTTTGCGCGGGAGTCCCGGCGCTCTGCTTCATGGGGAAACCCGTGGACGTAGGGTTGCTCTGGTAAAAGCTGGAGAGCTGCGACATGACCGAGTGGCCAGCGCATACCTTGGGGGAACCGGTGCTGCGGTGGCACCCGACGCCAGTCTGTACGTACGCCAACGCGCCCGAGGCGGCAACGGCGCCTGCGTTTTCCTCAGTCCCGACCGGCGATGGCGGAGCAGGAACTGGGTCCGAGACCGGAGTAGGCGGCTGGACACTGTCTGGCGCCGCGGGCGCCGCTGGCTTGCCAGAGCTTGGGAAGGAAAAGGCAAACGACTCGGTGTACCCCACGGCAGCCACTTGATAGTCATCCGACGCAGTGGATCCATTGGTGGCACGTTGCGTGTACGTCGACCAGCCGCCACCGACGACACCGACCACGGAGAGCTGACTCGCTGCGCCACATTCCGCGAGTCCAGCCTTCCAGTCCTTCTGGAGGGCCCCAGCATTTTCCGGGTAATGACGATTCTTGAGGACCCCAATGATCGACCCATGTGCGTCCGACGCACGAATGCGTCCGTTCAGTATGTCAACGTCAATGTAAAAGCTCGCATCTTCGACCGCTTGGCCTTGGATCGACGGCGTCGAACCGCTCGAGGCAATCGACACGTTGAGCAGCACCTGGTCGACGCACAGCACTTGGAATGACGCGTAGATCGCGCCTTCGGCCTCGGACGTGTCCTTGTTCGAAGTGCAGGCGGCAGACGGAGTCCACGCGATACCCTTGACGTCGTTGTCGAGCACGTTGATGTCTCGAGGGTCCGCGATGAACATTTGGAGCACGGGGAAGACATTGGAGAAGCCAGTGCTTCCACAGGCTCCGCGTTTCAGGTCCGCAAATTCGCTCTTTGTGAGCGAAAAGGTCGTGTCAATGACCAGCGTCGACGCAGCGTCGTCGCCGACAATGTCGGTCAACCATGCAAGCGTGTCGGACACGAATTCTTCGGTCTTCTTGCGCAGCTGCTGGGCGACCGGAATGGTCTTGGTCGGTACATCATCCGAGTCGGAATCCTGGCGCGGGCGCTCGGGTCCCTCTTGGTCATCTCCGTTCTCGCGTGGGTGCTTGCCTCCGTTGGGCGAACCATCGCGATCGTGGTTGTGCGAGGACTTTCCATCGCGATCACCGCGAGGGGATGGTTGATATCCTTGTCCACGCTTCTCGCCCTTGCCGCCCGATCCAGGACCAGACGACTTCTTGTGACCTTCAACGTCAGCACCCTTGTGCTTGTGGCCACCGTTGACTTCACGATCGCCATCGTTCTTGTGCCGGTAGCCGCCGTTGCCTTCGCGATCCCCATCGTCTTCTCCCTCAGCACCCTTGTACCCGTGCTTCAAGCCCTTGTCGCCGTGACCACCATCGGCCTTGCGATCCCCATCCTTGTGGCCGCTGTCCCCGTACCCGCGGTCATCGTCGGCGTCGCGATTGCCATCCTTGTGCCCGTGAGCATCAGCGTGCTTGCGCCCGAGGCCACCACCTTGACCACCGCCGTGCTCGTTGGCATCATCCCCTTCATGCTCATCGTCGTTGCCGTCGTTGCCACCACCACCCCAGCGGTCAGCATCCTTGTAGCCACCACCACCTTCTTCATTCTTGTGCCCGTGGCCGCCATCGTCTCCATGGCCAATATCCTTGTGCCCGTGTCCGCCACCTTTACCTCCGTGACCACTGTCGTCTTCTTGATCGCCACCCTTGTAGTCGTGGCCACCGCCACCCCAACGGTCAGCACCCTTGTATCTGTGGCCGCCTTTGTCGCCGTGGTCGGCTTTCGTGTGCCCGATGCCGTCTCCCTTGTCACCACCGCGGCCTTCACCCTTGTGGTCGTGTCCACCGCCGTTCTTGTGGTCGCGTCCACCGTCGTCCCAGCCACCAGTACCCTTGTGACCATGACCACCTTCGCCTTCATGGTCTTGACCCTTGTAACTGTGGCCACGTTCGCCGTCACCATCTTCACCCTTGTGGCCGTAGCCGCCGCCTTTGCCTCCGCGATGTTCGCCCTTGTGGCCATGGCCGCCCTTGCCCCAGGTATCCGCCTCCTTGTGGCCATGGCCGCCGTCGCCTTCGCGATCTTCACCCTTGTGGCCGTAGCCACCGTCGCCCCGGCGATCCGCGCCCTTGTGGCCGTGGCCGTACTTGCCTTCACCTTCCGATGAGCGAGGAGCGTGGCCACCGCCCGGAGACTTGTCTTTGTCGCCTCCGTGGCCACGCCATCCATCATCACGACCATCGTCGTCGCCATGGCCGTGGCCATACCATCCTTCGTCTTCGCTTCTTCCGGGATAGTCGTGTCCATCGTGGTCGCGTCCTCCGTGGCCCCACGGGCTCTTGTCGCCGCCTCGGCCGCCACCGTAGGACCACTTGCCGTGGCTGTCGTCGCCGCCGCCATCGTCGTCGTACTCGTCGTCATCGTCATCTTCGCCGCCGTAGCGGTCCCACCAGTCGTGGCCACGGTGGTCACGGCGGTCGCGGTAGTTGTTCGACACCGTCGTCGGGTCGAGCGGCGCGACAGTAGCCGCAGGCGCGTCTTGCAGCGGCGCCGGTTCGGCCGCCGCCGCCACGGCAAGCGCGGACGCCAACAAGAGAAGGTACAAACGCATCGCAACGATCCAATTCTCGAATGCGGGTCGGTGGTCGATGTGATTTACTGGGCTCGCGAACGAAAAAGGGGGGGATGATGATAGTGATGATGGTGCGTCCGACCGTGAACGCTCCGACGAATCAATTTCACGTTGCCCACCACGTCGGATTCCACTTTAAAATCCAATTCACACGCCGCGAGTCCAGCATGGCGTGGGCGGACTCACCTTGAACCTGAGTCAATGTGGGATCGGCACACACCGTGGCGGTTGCGGCATCTTTGCTGGATGCGGGATCGTCACACGCGCGGTTGCGGCACCTTATGCATCTTTTGCCGTGCAAAAAAGATCGGCAGGGAATGCGTGCTTTCGAGCATTCACTCCCGCTGCATCCACGTTGAAGTGCAGGATTAGTGACATGTCACTCAAGCATTCAAACTTCCTCATTATTCTGTCTGGTACAGTAGATCTGTAGTTTGGCGCGAACATCACTCTTGATCCTCCATCCCCAACAACCATGGCGGCCCCAGCATGGACGGCGCGCGAGTGGCGCCCGCTCGCGCGCGATCTCTGCGCGCATGTGCTGGATCCAACAAGTCGCCTCGTCTCAGAAAACGCAGCGTCCTCTCATGCGTCCGACCGCGACGACCGCAAGCGGCAGCAGCGGCTCGTGGTGTGCGCCGACAAGCTCATCGCCAAAATGTACGCGCACCGCTACATGGACATTACGCCACAGCAAATCAAGGGCGAAGTGGACGCGATCGCCAAGAAGATGGACATCCACTTGCTTTCTGAGCGGGCCGCGCGGCTCCAGGCGCTGGCAAGCGACTGCGATTATCGTGTGGTCAAAATGTTGATCGAGTTGGCCGAGGCGCCGACGCGCGCCAGTGACGCGCACGTCGCTGTCGATTCGGTCGCGCCATTGGAGGCTCTGCAGGCGTGGAATCGACTGCTCTCACCCAGCAAGGAGGTACAAAGGTCCGATATGAAGGCGCGACAGCAGGCCGCACTGGCGGCGAAGATGGAGGCCGCGTTGCTCGAAGTCGCGTGGGAAGACGACTGGTGGAAGGAGCGGCACGATGATGACGGTGCGAGCGATTTGAACGAAGCCCTGGAGGACGATAGCGACGATATGGATCAAGCGGAGAGTGAGTCAGGTGATGAGGAGCGTGGTGCCGTTCGAGGAATCGCGTCACGTGTGCTCGCACCCGAAATGGCCAGCGCGACGACAAAGGATCGAGAAGGGCAAGCCACGAGTACGGAGGTCGACGAAGACGATTTGACCGACCAGCTCGATGAAGGTGAAGACGAGGAAGACGCGATGCTGCTGCAGTACTTTCGTCCGGCATCCGACCCAGTCGACGCCATGGAAACGGATGATTGGGCTCGAGACCACCAACGACCCAGCGGAGACATCGGCGATTTGTTTTTCAGTTTTGAAAAGCCGTCGTTCTTGCTTCCTCTTGTCGAGTCTGTCACTGCGCGCCGCCGCGAGAGCGCTGCGCAGCGACCGCGCGAGCCGAGACGAGTGGTTCGAGAAGGCGTGTTGGTGGAGGCAGTGTTCTACGCGTTGCGTGGTGTGCCGTCACCATTCTTTGAGATACGGAAGGCACCGCAAAGCTTTTTCGGAGGCGATTTGTCGACGTCAGAGTTTGTGCCATCGAGTCTCGTTGTGCGAGGAATCGCCGTATCGCACTTGTCACCGACGACGATGGCCAGCGTACTTCAAAAAGCCGCGGAGGCTGCTTCCGATCTGCAATTCTTGCGAGATGTCGCGGCATTTTTCGTTCAAGCTCCATCACACGAAACCCGATCAACAAGTGCTGAAGGAATGGCATCGGAAATTTGTCATCACGTCCGTACCTGTGAGCAGTATGTCAATGAAACGTACGAGAACATGGTCAGTGCGAAGCAGTCGGCGCATCGTCACGACTCGATCGATCCCGGTGTGCCCACGGCGCTCGTTTTGCCAACTTTGCTTGGTGTCCTCGGGACATTCCAAGAAATGTTTACGGCGTTGGCTTGGCTCAGATCGACCGTCACGAAGTGCATTAATACGTTCCAGACGCGTGCGCGCCGAGAGATCACGACTGCCGAATTATCAAGTCAGCTACTGTCAGCGTTGCATGAGGAGGTGCGACTTGCCTTCGTCGAATATTCCGAATCGTCGTCGAGTGGAGTGTGCTCGCGGTGGGATTCGTACGAGATCCTGTGCAGGATTTTTGCTGGGACGCTCACTCCGTACCTGGATGTTATGGATCGAGTGTTGTTTGAGAGGAGCTACGATGCGCGGATCCGGTTGCACCATGAGCTGTTCTTTGTTGACCTCAACCGAGGCCCAGCGTCACCCCGATCGGCGGCTGAAGAGCCGTTTGAAGAGGCGATGTCGGCTCTAATGCCATTTCGCGTCGAAGCCGCTTCTATCCCCACATTTCTGCGGCCTCTGGTGGGACTCATAAGCGCTGCGCTCGAAAGTCGGCAAATTCTCAACCAATATTTGAACCAGCACGCGACTCCAACAACCATCTTGAAGACACACTCCAAGCAGTTATCGGATCATTTCACGACCACCTTCACCAGAAGAGCCTCGAAGTCGGCCGCATCCATGGGGATGCTAGGGCAATCAACTCCACTCGACGAAGTTCTTCGCCAAGCGGTAACCCAGCCCATACAAGAAAAGGTAAGGAGTTAAGCCTTCGATGTTCAACCTACTGGGTCTAACTAGTGTGATGTCACAGTGTACCATCATCAACGGAGCCATTGCGAATCTCTTTCGCGAGAAGCTTCAGTTTCGAGAACATGTGGAGACTGTACGCTCCTTCCTTCTCATGCATCAGGTACACCCAAAACCTTGTTGGCTGCTCGGCATATTAATGTTCCGTACTGATTCCCATGTATGTGAATCGAAATGCGCAGCAAGATGTCTTCATCGATCTTGTGCAGTTCTTGATCGAGCAGATTCAGCTTGACCCGGTTGGGTGGGCGAAGAATGAGTCGCTTAATACGACCTTCCAGGACTCAATTCAACGTCTACATGTTGAAGGCTTGATTTCGAGTGCGCAGCGCGAGATCGCTGCGCGCATTAGCATCCGAGTTGATATCAAGGAATTGGAGAAGCTCCGGGCCACGCGCCATATCGATGTCATGGCCGTTCGCCACCTTCACTTCAAGTTTGCGGCTTCCCAACCACTCCGAGTACTCTTCAGTGGGTCGATCGTCAGCAAGTATTCGAAGCTCGCGATTCTTTTGCTGCAAGTGAAGCTGGTCGAGCTGATTCTCACCAACGTGAGCTCGCTAAAAAGGGATTTGCTCTACTGTGAACGTAAGGATCTGATCTAGGATGTCTTTCTATTGTAGTTCAAGCAAAGTTATCGCCACCTACTCTGCTATCTAGAGTGAGTGTCTAAAGCTTGCATGAAGAGTTTCTTGCCGTAGCTAACTCTTGAATTGTGCTGTAGAACACAAGAACCCTTACGAGGGCAACTTGTCCACCTGGCTGACATGCTTCAGTACACACGCGCGGTGCTCAACTATCTTGCGAATCAGGTGCGCGACGTTTGAGGGGATAAACATTCAGTCACGGTAAAACTAATGTCCATGCTTTTGGTTAGATGACTGGTGATGCATGGAATAAGGTCGAACGAGTGATTCAACAGTCGCAGAGTATTCGCGAGATCAATGAGGCCCATGAAGTGTATCTCGACAGGATGTTGAACGCATTTTTCGTCTTGAAGAAGGTACGCGGGTTTGCGTTTTGTCTGGAAAGACGATTGATTGCTCAGGTACTGACGCTGTGGATCATGCAAAGCACGAGGGTTTCACGCGCCAGTTCATGCAGAACTTCAACGACATCATCACGTACGGGAGTCGTGTCGAAGATTTCGTCCGAACCGTGGAGCGCAACATGGGTCGCTACTTTGACACTGTGGAGCCTGCGGACCAGAAGAAAAGTGGTCGCAATACCACTCGACGAGACATTGGCACTCGTCGACGCGAACGCGTACCAAATGACGAGTTTCGAGCGCTGCACGCAAAGCTGCTGCGCAGTCTCAAGAACTCTGAGGGGAACTACGAGAATCAGCTCCATGTGATCACGATCGTATTGGATGCTATGGTCAAGAATGGCGCATCGCCGCACGTGAACGAGCTGCTGCTTCTGCTCACGTTCAACGGCTTTCGTTCGCCTTCCAAATCACGTTTGCGATAACGTGCGGCGCTCTATTGCGACCAAGTTCTATCGTGTCAGCCTCGCTTCCGCTTGAGATCGTGTCGACTGGCTCCACGTGTGAGACGGCTACGCTTTGCCTTTTCCAGCGTTGCGAACGCGAGTTCCGTGACAGCCGCCAACGATTCGTCCGTGTTTTCATTCGGACGATGCAACACAGGCTTTGTTCGCATCCGAAAATCAGGACCGTATCTGCATCAATACAATATTCAACAACCCAGTCAGTCGTCTCCAGGCCAGCCGATCCGCACAATAGCACATACTCTTCGTAGAACTCGTGCTCGGGAACTTCGAGATCGTGGACGTCCACATCAGGAGCTGCAACTGCCGTGGCAACAGCAGCAAGTGCTCGACACGCGTCCGCGCCACTGTACCCTCCACCGCCCAGCAGCAGCAGCGGACGGTTGAAGGCCACGAGCGTCTCGACACATTGCGTGATGCCGCGGCTCGTCAAATTGAAGCCACCAAGACTGTCTCTCGCCAGCGTATCCACCCCGCAGAGGAGCACGACCGCTTTAGGGTCCACACACTCGATGGCTTTGCCCACAATCGTCTCAAAGAGTGCGTGGAACTGGGTGTCGACAATACCTCGCCGCAGTGGAACGTTGATCGTGTAGTACTTGCCACGGCCCGCGCCAATCTCGTCTTGCGTGCCCGTGCCTGGAAAGAATGCGCGCTCCATCATGTGGAACGACAGCGTCGTGACATTGGGGCTATAGAAAAAAGCCTCTTGCACGCCGTCGCCGTGGTGGACGTCCATGTCGATGCAAAGCACACGGTCGAGTTTGAGTCGATCGTTGCCGCTGCTGCTGATTGGTGGTGGTTGCAAAAGCCGTTGGATCGCGAGTACCACATCGTTGACGTAGCAGAAGCCGCTGGCTTGGCTACGCATCGCGTGGTGGCGTCCACCGCCGAGATTGATTGCAATTGGAGCAGTAGCGACCATCATTGTGCCTGTCTGCTCATCAAGCCGTTGGCGCCATTGCCGGATCAGGTGCTTGAGTGCGTCGGCCGCTGTGAGTGATGCACCAGCGACAAAGCGGCAATACTCGTAAAGACCCGGAAACACGTACGCGTCATCAACGAGTTCAAACTCTTCACAGTCTTGGTTCGATACTGGACGTCCATGGCGACTGGGGGCGCCTGTGCGTGAGGCATCCCCGAGCGTCGTCGGCTTGGCACTCGCGCCCTTCGCGTGGGCCGTGCGCCGCAACGTGTCGACATAGTCGCGCGCGTGGAACCGCATCAGCTCGTTGTCGTTCGCGAGCGACGGCGTGATAAACTGCATACCGAACGGTCGATTTAATGAGTCGCTCTCAGTGCTGCCATCGCGCTGTGTTGCCGACAGCGCCTGCAGCAGCGCGAGCGTCATTTGCTCGCGTCGCGGATGCATGGGAAGCCGCGACAGCGCGCGGAAATACGCGTCCGAGTGGATGAACACGACATCTCGCGGGACAGCGGGTGTCTCGGCGTCTATAGAAGAAGCTTGATCGATGGTGACGCAGAGCGGAGGCGACAGCGCGTCTTCAGGGACATTGGGTGCGGCCTCCGTTGCCGTCATGTTCCCCCGTTTCTTCTTGTCACTGCGGTTGGGGGCTCACACACGTGTATTGGCTTGCATGGGGATGCGGAGTGGTGGGTTTCGTTGCGCCGAGCACTTTGAGAAGTGCGGCTTCCTCCCTAATCTAACCTCTGGACTCTACAGAAACGCAGATTTCCCCTAATCGCTCCTACATCACAACGCAGTGGAAATCCACCATTCTTTCTTTTCGGCAACATGGATGTTGGGAAAATGCAACTTCACTTGAGTGACACGGACAAATGGCACTATGAAGAAGGCTGCACATGGGCAAAACAGTGTTCCAATTTTCGCATCATTCGTCTGGAAGGGAGGCAAGAAAAAGCAACGCCACGAGCTGGGCGCCGTATGTGAACTCGCCCGTGGATGTGGCTAGCAACATGATGGGCTCGGAGGTCGTGGTGGTTGATGGCTGAGTAGTTGGCAGAGGATGCGGCTGGCCGATCGCGAACGATGCACACCTGGACGATGCTGACGCACTTTTGGGCGAAAGGAACGACTGAGCCGGTGCTGTTGGGTCCTCGGCGACACCTTCATGGCAGGTCGGCTCACTCGCGAAGAGCTCATGCCGAAACGATCGCCATTCTCCGTCTGCTTTCTCGAGTAATCGGTCGAGGAGATCCACGGGGTCTTTGTCGAGTAGCTCGTGGGTGACCAAGCGAATCAACTCGAGCTCTTTAGGTGCAGACGACTGTTCACCACTTGATGATGGGATGTCGACGTTTTCTGTGAGTGCACATTTCAGTGACTCGCTGACGGTCGCGAAGCGCTTCTTGGTTTTGTCGACAATCTACAACAACGGAGAGCAGTGTGAGAAGCATCCGGCTCTGTCCACCGGTCCACTATACTACCCTACGCACTGCAAGTTTCTCGGCTGGAAGAGACTGGATATGGGCATTTAGCATGGCTTGATACACTTTACGCAGCAGTTGCAGCGTGTCGTCGGTGGCGTTTGCCTTGAGCTGCACGAGCGCGGGTCGATAGTACTCGATCGCGCGGTACAAATCGCCCAGCGCGACACACAGCTCGCCTAATTGGAGCTGTGAACTCACGACATCGACATGGTCGTCTGGAAGTACGTCTCTACGCATACTCAAGGCTCGGACGGCAGTGCTAAAGGCAATCTCGAGCCCGTTCGAAGATGCTGTGGCGGCTTGGAGGACAGCGATCGTGTGGAAACACGTGGCCGCTCGCATCTTGATCTCCTGGACGACCACTACGTCACCCGCATTCTCCTGTACGAGCCGTTCATAGACCGCAAAGGCCTCATCATAAACACTCGCAGCGTCTTCCAAACGACCACTCTCGACCAGCGCGTCACCTTCTTGTCGTCGAATGTCAGCATAGGCTACGCTGAGCTTGCCATGGCTGTCTTTCACGAGTGTAGCGACTTGATGGAACAGCTGAAAAGTGCCATCGTGGTCCCCATAGTCGTGCGAGATCTCAATCATCGTCGTATACAAGGCCAAAAGCAGTGGGTGGACGTATCCCAACTGGTCTCGTACACTCCGGACGGCCTCCTCAAACAGCGGTTGGATCTTTTCCAACGGAAGAGACTGAGCATGGTGGACGCGGATCTTCACCAGCAGCACACGGGCGTGAACAGCAGACGTGGAACCACTGGCCTCGAGGGCAAGTGACACAAACTTTTCTGACTCCTCAAGTTGACCTATCAGAAGACTGAGCTCTGCCGCCCAGATCAAGAGGCCCCGAAGCGCGGGGTTGGTGGCTCTTCGGGAAGCGATATCCTCAATCGCGATCTGAGTCTTCACATTCTCCAACGCCTGGTCGATTTGACCGGCAGCAATCCGCTCGTTGGTTTGTGCCACAAGCTGCTTGCACGCGTGGGTCGTCGGACACAAGGCAGTCGAGTGTGGGGCCACACAGAGGGCGTCCGCATCCACGAATGGCCGAGAGGACGCAAAATTAATGTCGCCGCCATCGTCGCTTGAGACACGCGTGTGGTACAACACCGCCTGAAGCACTTGTGGCCAGTGGACAGCGTCTTCAGCACTCAGTATTTCGGTCCAAGCGACGGGGGCCGAGAAAACGAATTGCTCTTGCATGCGCGGCAGGATGCGATCGTGCCAGAACGAATTCGAGTCGATTACGGTTCGTCCAAAGACCAAGTTGAAGAATTCCTGGACGGTCTCTTGAGACAGCGTGTGGAGACAAGTGGTCTCCATCTCGGTCTCTTCGTTATCATCGCTCTGTGACTTCCAATGACTCGCTGCATCGTGGACCATGGATTGAAGACACTCACGAAGTTCTTTCTTGGCGGCGCGACCAATTATCTCGGAGAGGAACAGGCTTTTGGCGTACTTGGTTTTGGCGGCTTCGTAGCAGATACCCAGGTATCGCGCGTGGATGCCTTCTCGATGGAGAGCGTCCGTCAGTGCAAAACTGTCGTACACCCGAGCGTTCTGGGTTTCTACAGCGTCCACAAATGCTGTGAGGACCACACACTGAAGGTGTTCGTCGGCAGTGAGGACTGCTTGCTCCAGGATGGCGCGCTGCGCGTCGCTGAAACAGGGTGACCAATGCTGAGGATGTAACGGAAGGGTTTCGCCAAGCGCAGACACATACTCGGGACGCAACGGCGATAATGGCGGCTCCTCTGTCGGTGTCGCGGCAGGAAACGTGTCAAGCAGATTGTGGAGATACGCCACAGTGCGTCCATCTTCCACTGTCGTCGATATACCAGCTGACGCACCCACGAAGAGCGGCAAGCGGTCTTGCTCGCTAGTCTGGTCACCCACGTCGTCGATAAAGATCCCGAGCTGCTTCCCCACATCCTCCAGTTGTTTGACAAGGACCGCTTGGTGGTTGCGATCGCAAGACACGAGCATCCGAGAACTAAAAGTGTGCGTGGTGTGGTGCGGAAGCTGACCAAACACGAGCGCTCGAAAGCCGAGATAGTCGACGACGCACTGCAGCGGCACGCGAAGCGAGTAGGCGTTGGTCTCCATGATGGCGTCGTGGAGAGCCTGTGCGGCGCGAAGCTGGTGGCCAAAGACTTTGTGGGTCGGCTCGTCGTGGGTGATATAGACTAGCAGATCATTCACGACATATTTGGTCACGCTGAGGCGAAGTCGTTCGTGCGTATCGGCATAGTCGGTGGCCAGAAACTGATCGTCATCAAAGGAGAGAGAAGGCATCGCGCAGGCGGCTGCGATTCCGTGGACGATTTCCTCCACAGCGTGCTCAGCCGACGCTCGAAACTCTGCCATAAACGCCGCCATCTCGAGACCACGGGGTATGGGGTCGTCGTCCGGATCTTGCGGTTGTAAACGAATAAACTCGGTTTGCCAGTTTCGTGATTTGAGATCTGCATCCTCGAGTTGAATCAAGCCCTCGTCACTGCTTGCCAGATCAGCAACAGGAGAAAGTGCATTGTTTGCTCGGAGGGATTCGTCAACTGGATCCATTTCCGAAACAGCCTCAGGCTCACTTGGTTCACTGCGCTTAGTTGTGCGTGGCTGGCCCGAGAAACTCGACCGTAGTGTGGTCGCGGCCTCGAGCTTCTCTGGATTCTTCTGCTCCACGGACGTGGCTATTCGGGTGCGGGTTGGGAAATAGTGTTGCATGACGCGGAGAAATTGCTCCCGCGCGATCTTGCCCTCGACGTTGGGGTCGAGTTGCTGCTGGAGCAGCGAATACTCGGAAATGTCGCCCTGCCAGTCCACGTACGCACACAGAAAATTCATAGGATGAAAGGAGACCAAAGTAAACTGCGAGCGGATCCAGTGCGGGGCGACTCGTAAAAAAGTGATATCGATTGCAGCAGTGTGCGCAGCTTCGAGGCATCCACGCGGTCGGTTCGACGGGGATCGCACTGCCCAAACAGAATAGTATCACAGTCAAGAGCAGCCATTGAAGAGATAAGGCGCGTTCCTACTCACAGCCGTAAATGCGTCGCTGGCTCGACGCAGCTTCTCCGCAACACTAGAAGACAAGACACATTTTACGTTTTGTGGTGGTCCCTGGGTTATTGCTGCGGGGTTCACTTACACGGGCGGCATGTCTGCGCCCACCGCTGGAGATGACCGTGCCTTCAAGATCTCAGTCAGTATCTGATTGTCTGAGCCCATGATGTAAGAAAATGAAGAGACCCGAAATGCCTCTTGCCACTCATGGAGTTCTCGTTCGCTGCCACACGCAAACACATAGGCCTTGGAGGTCTACCACAACAGTCTCCGTCACCATAATGAACATCATACTAGTATTCCATTAGTGTCTTGCTCTCCTTACCTTGTTCGTTGGCAGCAAGTGGAACGCGTGCTTTCGCGTAATGCGTTTCTACACAACAAAGACATAAATCACTAAGCCTTCTGTCGTAACGACACCGCCACTAATCCCCCGTACGTCGTCCTGGAGCACAAAGTCGTATCCTGCGAGTATGATCGAATAGCTCTGCCGCGCGCTCGAGAGCGAGAACCGCGGCGTCTGCTCCGAGGCCATGGAAAAGTACTTGAGCACGTGGTGGTCGAGATGGACCCATTTTTCGGTCCACTTGGGCCCGAAAAGCCCATGGCCAAACTGTTGAGGTTCAAGCACACAGAGCGATCAGCGCCTGTGTGTCTTGTCTCTCCGTGGGGCCTGTAGAGAGACCCTCGTACCTTGCAGAGCTTGCCCGACTTGGGCTCGGCGACCCCCGCCATTGCTCGCCTTTTGTCTTCCTTCCCAAGTGAGACCTTGGCGACCTGAAACCGGCCAACTTCAACGCCTACAAACCATAAATTACGGACCTAATCGAGAAATCACGAGTATAGACAGATATTTTTGTCGAAAACTCGAATATGGCGTTGGTGACAGCATTTTCCGTCTTTCCTCCGCGGGTCACGTCGGCTTTTCGTGGGCTGCCTGGGCAGAGGCCGCTTCGGTTGGCGTTTGCTGGGCAGATAAAACTTCAGCTGGTGATGGGAGATCTCACCAAGACCTTCTCGAGCGTCTCAATGGCGTGCTGCATCTGTTCGACCAGTTCATTCTTCGCAAACTCTTTCGTGACTTCGAGCACAAACGGCGAGACGACTGTGCATCGAACTCGATGCCTCCAATCCCCGACCTCGCTGATGCGCTTCTCGACATGCTTGAGCTGGGTCTTGTTTTTTAATAGTCAGACGCTGTTGAACAGTCTCGTCAGAAGTCAAAAACGCTTGGACTTGCGTGCAGGCGTCACACCCGTGGCCCATTTGAGCGTCTCGGTAAGCCGCATTTTGCAGCACAGGCACGCAGCGTCGGAAGTCATGGAGTAGCGCCGCCATGTGTAGGGAGAGCAAGTCGTCAGCGGACCGCGACGCCGTGAAGAACTCTAGCGCCGGGACGACAAGATACGCGGCCGTGGCGTCGCCCGTGGTGGTCACACACCAGATCAGTGTCTCGACGGATAGCTGGCTTGCGAGCTCGAGGACGCGGTTAAGCTCGACAGCACTTGGGCACGAGGAGGAGCCAAGATACGAGGAGGAATATTGCGGTGGTGAGCCACACGTTCCGTATTGTTTTTCGAGGGGCCAGTTGATTTGGGCCACGCCCATGTCCGCTGCATCCAAGACTTGTGCGATCCGGACTTTGTCGGTCTCGCCGTTCAGTATCGAACCGACCAAATTGACTCGTCCACGTCGTCCACC
>JAADVC010000651.1:0-17511 GCA_023334575.1 Pythium volutum
GGACAGGAGTCCCACCCACAGATCCCATAGGTAAATGCACAGAGGAGAATGCAACCCACAACAGGCGGGGCCAGAACGGCTCCGGGGACTCGGTCTTGGGAGGGGGATCGAGAGAATCTCGGACTGGATGACTTGGCGCCCTGCGCCGTCTCCATGGAGGCGAGTGCCCTGCACTGCCTCCATCCACTCACCCCTCTCCCAGCGACCGCACGCCCTGTGTACATTAGGTTAATGTATGCCATACGACTTCCTAGTCATTACCTGGTTGCCCGATCGCCAGCTCAGATCCAGAGCGGTGTGTCGCGCACTCCCTCTGGCAACGACACGCCCAGACGCAACCCGCGGCCACCGCAGGATCTGACAAGTACCACCTGCCGCGGCGCGGGTGCGCTGGTCCTTCTTCCTTGGTCGTCGTCCTCGACGCTCCTTCTCCCGACTTCTCTCTCGTCCTCGACTCTTCTTCACTGACTGCTTCGCTGGCGGCTGGCCGCGTGGCCACCGCAGCGAGGGACCGGTTCCTCGCGGTCCCGGATACCACGCTCAAAAGCCGTCCCGAACCATAGATTCTCGAGATCCCTTGATCTAGTAGACTCGATATTCGGATCGGCCGAATGTCACTAGCTCATCTCATTTCGAGAGTGATGGTGTCACTCAACTGAGACCAAATCACAGGACCAGAAAGCAAAATGGCTGAACCGCTCTTCGCGCTCGCCGAGGGGCTCCACTGGGCGCCCACGAGCGCACCGCGCGGCGCGTTCGTCACGATCCACGACCGCGTCGACACCAGCGGCGCGTTCTTCGTACACCATTTCCTCGCGCTCTTTCTCAAAGCTGGTGCGTTTGCCAGAGGCTTCGAGAATCGGCACAGGCTTGGTCGGTTCTTGCTGATCCTGTGGTTTTTGCATAGACCACCGCGTGTGCTTTGTGCACACGAGCTACTCCAAGGACCACTACGCAGCCGTCGGGCGTAAGCTGGTATGGAACAAACTCAGTCTATCGACTCTCTAAATTTGTATCAAATAGTGATGGAAAATGCCCATTGTCATGTAGGGCATAAATCTGAACACGAGCATCGAGAGAGAAAACTTGCGGATCGTCGACGGTTTTGATCCATCGGAAAGCTCATCACTGACGGCTGCCGCGCTGTTCAAACTGATCCGAAACGAAGTCGCCAACGCGACCAAGCCAGTGTCGATCGTCATTGACGACCTGAGTGCTTTCAAGTGGCAGTGGGGGCCAGCACAGCTCATCCAGTTCTTGCGCTGCTGTCGCGCGCTCACGCTCGAGTCCCAGGGACATGCAAACATTGTCGTGCTGGCCCATTCCGACGTGGATTCGTCCGATACGTCGAATGACTTGGCGTCGCCCATCATCGCACTGGTACGTCCACGCAATTTTCTCTGTAGCACTATGTAATGTGATGGAATCGATTCAACCTCACCGCTGTGTATACTACCCCTCATAGACGCCCGTGCTGAATGAAATAGCGACAGTATCTCTCACAGCCGCACCACTGCCGAGCGGCTACTTTAAAGACGTCCATGGCACGGTACGCGCCTTCTCATGTCCTAAGTGCTTTGGGCACCTGTTCTCCCAGCACGTCTAACGCTAGGCTTCGCTACTTGTATTGTCGATTAGATCTCGGTGCAGCGACAGTGCCAAGGACTCGATGGCGTCTACGATAAGTCGGTCACGTCGTTCAAAGTGCTCGAGAACATCATCAAGTGCTTTGCGAGCGGTGGCGACGCATTGCGATCGCTTTAGACCTTCTTAGGCTAGGCTCGTTTAGTTTTGCGCAGCGATTTCAGCCAATAGAATGGTTTTGCATTTCATATTCTGCCAATCACGTGACGATATGGACCAGAGCACCAGTCATCATCCGCCATTCGTGGCTCCACAACTGCACCCACATTCCGCACCCGCCGCTCTCCTCGCCGCCTGACGCCATGCGCTTCTGTCCGTCCTGTGGCAACATCCTGCTCGTCGAGCCTGACGTACGATGTGGTGTAACCGCGCGGCGATCTGCGTTCTCGAACGCGCCGTCTGCCGTCCCCAACTAATGCGTCGTCATGGGCTTTATTCAATAGGCCGACGGCATGCGCTTCTTTTGTCAGGCGTGTCCGTACCTCTTCAAAATCGACGAAAAGGTCGAGAAGAAAGTGCCGCTCCAGCGCAAGCAGGTCGACGACGTGCTCGGCGGTGCAGAGGCCTGGGAAAATGTCGACCAGACTGAAGGTGCGTTCGTTCCGCTTTGGGGACAAGACACACCGATACGCGAAGAGCTCACTTTGTATTTGTTTGGTCTCTTTTGCAGCGCGCTGCCCGCACTGCGAGCACACGCAGGCCTACTTTATGCAGATCCAGATCCGCTCGGCCGACGAGCCCAGCACGACCTTCTACAAGTGCGTGGCCTGCAAGAAGCAGTGGAACGACTAGGCAATTAACAAAAATGCCAAAATCGATTTTTCCATGATTGGTGTGGTTTTACGACCGTCGCATCGAGACTGCACCACTAGACGACGCGCCACCGCGAACCGCGTTGTTGACACGCAGGTGGCGTCGGCAGTTGTCGCACGTCGCGCCGCAATCCTCTTTCTTGAATGTCTGTCCAAAGTACGACACGAGCAGCTTGCGTCGGCAGCTCGTGTCGTCCTCGCAGTACTCGGCCATGTCGCGCAACTTTTCCGTGTGGACTGCGCGCGTCTTGGCGTTGCTGCCTTTCGACGGTAACCGCAAAATGTTGCGCATCTTGGACACGTCCTTGCCGCTGTAAAAGAGAATGCACTTGGACGGCTTGCCGTCGCGGCCGGCCCGGCCAGCCTCTTGGTAGTACCCTTCCATCGACTTGGCGACCGAGTAGTGGACGACGAACCGCACGTCGGCCTTGTTAATGCCCATGCCGTACGCGATCGTCGCGCACACGATTTTCAATTGGCCATTCTGCCACGCCTCTTGCACGAGCTGGCGGTCCGTCGCGGACTGGCCGGCGTGGTAAAAGTCGGCGCTCACCCCACGGTCAAAGAGGTAGTTGGCCACGTCCTCGCACTCTTGCTTGGTCATGCAATACACAATGCCCGCGGCATCGTTTCGAAACTCGGTCGTGATCGTCGTGAGCAGCGCCTCCAACGCCTTGGCCTCGGGCATGGGCTTGTCGCGCACTTCGAACGACAAATTCGCGCGGTTAAAGTTCATGGAAAAGACTGGCGCCTTGGAAATCTTGAGCGACTTCTGGACGGCCTGGATGACTTTGGGTGGCGCCGTGGCCGTGAGCGCCATGAGCGGCACGTCTGGAAACGTCGCCTTGAGCAGACCGAGGCGGCTGTAGTCGGGGCGGAAATCGTGGCCCCACTGGCTCACGCAGTGGGCTTCGTCAATCACGAACCGAGCCAGCTTGCCCTGAATACATAAAATAGAAAATAAGAATTCGCTATCACTGAGTGGCAGCGGAAAGCAAGGGGGAATACTCTCACGTTCGCGTGGAGAATCTCCAGTAACTCCATCATTTCCTGCGAGTTGGCGAGCTTCTCGGGCGTCACATAGAGCAGCTTGATGGTCGGGTACTTGCGCCTCAGCTCGCTCGTGATTGCTCGCTTCAGTGTGATACTCGTTTGGCTCGAAAGATAGGCCGCGGGGATACCGTACGTTGGGTTGCGGATCAGCGACGTGACCTGGTCCTGGATCAGCGACAGCAAAGGCGACACGACGATCGTCACGCCGGATGAGAGCACCGCTGGTAGCTAATACATAAACTCAGTCAGTTAGCATTCGGAAATCATGGAAGACACCGAGTGAGACGAGCACGATACCTGATAGCAGAGACTCTTGCCGCCGCCCGTGGGCATGAGCACAAAGCAGTCCTGCTTGCGCATCGTACACTCAATGACCTCGCGCTGGTTCTTGCGGAACGACGGATTCCCAAACACGATGCGATTCGCACGCGCGAGCTGGTCGTCCTTTGCGTTCGCACTCGAGGCCGTTGTGGCCGCCGTAGTGGATCGCAGGCCAAAGAACGGATGCGCTGCGTTCGACGTGGACGCTGCAGTAGTACCTCCGCCAGCGGTCGCTGGCGGTAGCACAGTCCGGAACGGCGCGCTCGGCTTCTTCTTTTGTGCGCGTGGGTCGTCCAGCAGCGAAACGTCCGAGCTGCGCGGTCGCTTCCGCGTGTGGGATGGCGACGTGTCCCGCGTGGCGCTACCGCAACTACCGCCACCACTGCTGCGGCCTCGTGCGCCGCCAAATCCACGAATCAGATCGAGCGCCGTGTTGGGCTCGCGGTTCTCGTCGCGTCGTGGGGCAAAATCGTAGTGGTTCACGGCTCGCTTCTCTTCGAGAAACTCGACGTCGTCGACGTCGTCGTCGTAAAACGACCGCGTTCGTTTGGTCGCCTTGGACGGCGTGTTGCCGCTGCCGTCGTCGGTCAAATCGATCGCTTCTTGCGCGTGCGCGTGTGGCGCTTTCTGTAGCGTAGCGCTCGCGCTCTGGAAGTGCTCGTGGATCGGCCGGAACGGCACGCGGTGGCTCATACTGACGCACTTTGGTACGGCGAGGCCAGTCTCCTTTTGTCTTCCGTTTGTTTTTCGCGATTTTGCGAATTTGGACGAGACCGACTGCATTGCGTTTGGCGGGAAAACTGGTTGGGATCCGAAATGGCATCTCATTGGTTTAAATTTGATCACTTCATAGCTTTGATTGGCCCAATTTCAGATTGATAGATTACACTTTTATGATTGGTTCAAAATGAGATCCGCATTGTGCACGTGGCATTCCCAGTGGTTGAAAATTGAATTCGAAGCCATGGACGTGCACACGTATGACAGCTGGGGCAGCGACACCGACCGCTTCCAGGACGGCTCGCTATGCATCGGCATTGATCTAGGCACGACCAACTCCTGTACGTCTCCATAGATATGCTCTTGCTCTTGCCGCCCATGTCATTTGCACGGCGAGAACTTTCCTACAGCCTCGGCAAATACGCTCACACTTTATGTCCCTATCTCTCTCTCTTGTAGGCGTCGGCATGTGGCACGTGGAACGCAACCACGTCAAGATCCTCAAGAACCGCGCGGACCGCGGCCGCACGATGCCGTCGGTCGTGCATTTCCGTCCGGAAAGCCACGAAGTGCTCGTGGGCAATGCCGCGATTGCGCGCGAGTACGAGCCGCCGGGCAACACGGTCCGCGCCATCAAGCGGCTCATGGGCCAGCGCTTTGACTCGCGCGCCGTGCAGCTCACGAGCAAGTTTGCGACCCACTCGATTGTCGCGACGTCCCAGGGCAATGCAGCCGTGCAAGTCCAGCGTGGTGGTGGTGGAAGCACCGCGATTATCCAGCCCGAGGAAGTCGCGGCCGAGATCTTGCGCGAGCTCAAGGCCTCGGCCGAGGCCTATTGGGAGCAGACCCACAGCAAGCGCATTGACAATGTCGTGATCACAGTACCGGCCTACTTTAACGACTCGCAACGCAAGGCCACGATCCTCAGTGCACAAATGGCCGGCTTCAAGGCCGTGCGGCTTTTGAACGAGCCGACGGCCGCGGCCATGGCCTATGGGCTTTTCGTGTCGGGCGAAAAGCACGTGGTCGTAGTCGACTTTGGTGGTGGCACGCTCGACGTGTCGCTGCTCGCGATCCACGATGGCAAGTTTGAAGTGCTGGGCATTGGTGGCGACACGAACCTCGGCGGCGAAGACATTAACGATCTGGTCATGGCCCACGTGTTGGAGAATCTGCAGCGGCAGCGCAGCGTGCCGCGCAGCGCGCTCACGCGGAGCGATCTCATTCAGATCAAGCGCGCGGTCGAGCGTGCCAAGATTGTGCTCTCCACGGACGACTCGGTCGAGATGGAGCTCACGGATCTGGTGCCACTGGCCAAGCAAAAGGCGTTCAAGCTCGTGCTCACGCGGTCAAAGTTTGAGGCGCTGTGTGGATCCATCTGGACGCGCTGTCTCGAGATTGTCCAGGATGTACTGCAAGAAGCAAGTGTCGAGATCCACGAGATTGACGAGGTCATTATGGTCGGTGGCTCGACGCGGATCCCGATCGTGCGGTCCAAGGTTTCGGCGTTCTTTAATGACAAGGAGCTGTGCTTGTCCGTGAATGCCGACGAAGTCGTGTGCGAAGGCGCAGCAATCCAGGCCGCGATCTTGAGCGGCATTGACAAGCGTGTCTTTCGCGACGTGCTCATGATGGACGTGATCCCATTGCCGATCGGACTGGAAAAGGCGGATGGGAACATGGAAGTGCTGCTCGCGAAAAACAGCCGCATCCCCGTGTCCGTGACCAAGTACTTTGAGACTTTTGAAGACGGTCAGCGCGGACTCACGGTGCAAGTGTACGAAGGCGAGAATGAGATTGCCCAGGAGAATGACCACATCTCGGACTTTAGCTTTCCGCTGCCGCGCGACAAGATTGGCAAGGCCGGCGAGTTTCAGCACCCGGTCACGCTGACGATGAACGCGAGTGGCGTGCTGCAAGTGCAGGCGGGCGTTTTCCACGACTCGGAGGACGCGCCCATGTCGACGACATCAATCACGATCATGGTGGGGTATATCGTCGCGCTCTTCGGATTGTGGCTGTATCTCCGCGTCATGTTTGCCGACGAGCGAATCGAGACGCCACAGTAGAGAAACAACCTCCTAGTGCATGGGCTCATGGATAAGAAATATATGATTATTGCATTCATGCGGTCATTTGGCGATACGTGGCGAGATGGGCCGAGGTCGATGCGGCGACATACTGTTGGAGTGTGCCCCAGCGATTTCCGTTCACGTCTCCATGGTGTGATTCTGTGATGGACCACCCAGGGGGAGCACGTTCCGGGTTCGACTCGTAATAGAGCTCGACGAGCGTCGATGCCGCTTCGAGGCGCTTCTCCGTCAACCTTTGGCAAAGCAAAACGGCAAAAAGGTCAGGCAATGAGATCAAGAGAGAAAGCAGCAGCGGACATCACATCGAGCAAGAGCTTACATGATGGCGAGCGCGCGGTCAATGGTGCCCGTGAGCGCCAAGAACTCGAGAAAGCCGTGCTCGAATGGAGAGCCCAGTAACTGTTCGTGGTCATCCCGCTTCAACACTTCATGAAAGATGGCTTCGAGAATGGCAAGCTGTTCCGAGACGTGGTCGCTGAAAAGTCGTTCACTCGAATCCGCCTCCGCCTCGTCGGAAAGCACGGATGCGTCGCACACTTGGGCCAGCACTTGCATGTATGCGCCCGACTGGATGATCCGCTGGAGCGCTTGCATCCGAGCGCTGGGTCGAGGGATGACCATGGCACAACGCACTGCATATGCAAAGAGATCCACTTCTCTGGAGAGCGCCGAGTTCGCATGGCTTATCTGGATGTCGCGCAGATGGACCACAAACGAGGCGACGTCGATCTGTTCGAGGAATGGGCATTTCTGGAGCATCCCCACCATCAACTCTAACTCAGAGCGGATG
The DNA here is from genome assembly GCA_023334575.1 of Pythium volutum. NCBI lineage: Eukaryota > Oomycota > Peronosporomycetes > Pythiales > Pythiaceae > Pythium > Pythium volutum. The sequence goes on from JAADVC010000651.1 coordinate 7,434, forward strand.
CTGTCCAGAGAAATGCCGTGGAATTCCGATGCAGGTGTCGTAGATGAACCGCTGTCGTCGACCTCCATGACATCGCCAGATAAATCTGGACCCAGTGCCTTGATGTACAGAAGCGGCGACAACAGTGCTGCTTCCCAACACTCGCTTGCCCCGTTGATACTTCGGACGAAATCGTGCTGGCCCAAGCCATGCAAGACTCGTGAAAGAGATCGAAACATCTTGTGTTGCTTCATGGCCGTCAGCACAAACTCCCATAGATCAGAAGCCTGCACATCAAAGTCCAGCATCAGGTTTGCGACACAGCGGAGCACCCAGGCTTCGCGCCCAGATTGCTGCCTCAACAAACTCCGCACCAGCGTCTCCTTTTTCGCCCGCATCACGAATCCAATCTCGTACGGCACGCGGTTCTCTTCAAAGATGATAATGTGCTGACAATGACGAATGTGGTCCACGAGCTCTTTGATGACGGTGTCGAAAGCGGCGAGCTTCATTTTCGCCTCCACGGCTGCAACAACCACGGACCGGTGTGATTGGGCCAGATGGAGCACGGCGCGAGCGGCTCGCAACTTTGCACGGAACGTGACACCAGCTCGCGGCTTGGTGTCTCGAGCGAATGTAACCAAGTACTCGACGAGAGCAACAGCATCAGTTGTGTCCGTCGATTTCTGCGATTCCTGTGCGATGTAGACTGCAATAAACGAGATTTTGCCGATGAGTTGCTCATCTCGTGCGTCGCGCTGTTCTTGCTCGAGAGGTGAGAAGATTGCTTCGCTCGAATCACCGACTGATGGTTTTTGTGAACCGTTCTGGTTCTTTTGCTGAGTTCCGTAGACAGCATCACGGACAAGTAGCTCACGGATCAAGTCAGTGCGCAGCTCGTTCGCTCGGAGGTTCAAAACACTGGCGACACGATCCGCAACCTTGTGAAGGGAAAAGCCGTCGTGCCCAGCATACTTGTCCGCACCGCTCGCCATACTCGCATCAGCGAAGCGATACACTTCGTAGAAGATCTCCTTGGGCTCTTTTGTAATCACCTTTAGGAGGCTGGTTTCACGCTCCGGATCGGCGAAAAGCTCGATATTGCTCTCAGCTAGCACCAGCTGAATCTTTGTCCGCAGAACTTTCTCTTCCAATCTTGTCAACGCCTCCGCCCCCAGGAACGTCAGGTTGCCGGAGACTTGCCGCCTCTGCGTGGCAACGTCACTCGACGACGTGGCTGCAGCTTCCAGCGCAAACTCGAGAGATCGAAGCTTGTGCGTCGGCACAGGGAGGTGCTCAGCTAGCCACTCTCCAGCAGTGATCTTGCTCTCAACAGCTTTTAGGCTTGCCAGGATCCCGAACAACCGTTCCAACTCCGACCCCGAAAATCTTGACGATCGTCCAACTGTGCTCGCAGCCGTCAGTGTGTTGGCTTCTGTGCGTTGGTGTTTGTTGATGACGTTCTTCAGCAGCAGCATGAGTAGCTCGTCGGACTCCAGTCGAAGCGGGTAATCCAAGTTGGACAAGATTGCAAAACTTCGGGTCGTCAATATCTCTGACAGCACGTCACGTGGCTTGGTCATGATCCGATGGAAACATACGCTTCTTCCACTGGATTTGGCATCCAGCGTTTCAACAGATGCTGCCGAGTCTCGTGTGTTGTCGTCATTAGTGGTACTAGTGTCGGCACAGGTAGGCAATCTTCGATCAGACGATGTGTATGCTTTCAGCACATGCAGCACTTCGATTCGTCTCTCCACTTCATCTTTGTCCGCATACGACGTGTGCTCAAGCAGCAGTTGAAACATAAAGAGCAGACGATCGTAGTCAGTGCCAGGAACCTTGGGCAGCGTCTTGAGAAGCAGCTTGACGAGTTGCTGTTGGTGAATGTCTTCCAGCACGCCCACAATTTTGTCTCGATATTCCAAGCTCTTTGCTGTTGCCTCGGGGACCGTAAGCAACGCTTCCACGTAGACGAGCGCGGGGAAGCTGTCTTCGATTTGATAATGACGCGTGAACTCCTGGATCGTGTAGTAATCGAAACTGCTCTTGGCCAGTAACTTTGGAACCAGACTGCGGATGTAGTTCAGATCGCGGTGTTCACCCTGGAAAGCTTTCTGGTCACACTCAATCTCCAGCAAACTTAAAAAGTGCCACCAGCGAGCGTTGCCTTCGAGTTCTACGCACTGGTTGAGAAAAGCGACTTGCTTCCACGCACGAGCAGAATCGGAGCCAATCTTGGCGATTCGCTGGAATCGGTTGAAATCTTTGGTCACATTTTCTCTCGAGATCTGGCGGCGGAAGGCGCTGAAGGCGTCCCGTTGCTCCATAGTGAGCATCAGCCCGAGAGCGAGGAAGCTGTCAATATTGCGCGACTGGAATACTGTTGAAATGAGCTTGCTCGCTTGCGTCTGGACGACCGAAACAGCGTCCTCTGGAATCCAGTGCATCGCGAGGATCACTTGGAGACTCAGCAAGTCGGCGTTGTTCTCGACCAGAAACGACACGAGCCGCTTGGATGCCAAAAAATCCTGGCTTGTTATCGACACCGCCATATCAGTGAGACCGATCGGGATGCTGCTGCTATGAGCAACTAGCAGTCGGTGTTCTGCAATCGCGAAACGTGTTGCGAGGTTCATTGTCTGTGCACCGGGGAGCACACATAGGGCCTCTTCTCGAAACCAGCGATCGTAGATGCGCAACTTGTCTTCGTCGAGCGGGTTGTCGCCGCAAAAGCTGCTAAGTTCAGTAAACTTGAGAATATCGTTCGAGAGCATGGCGTTCTTCAGCAGCAGAAGCGTCTCTTCGAAAGATGCCGTGTCACAAAAGCAGATCGCGTACCGAAGGAGCTCCAGCGAGTAGATAGGAGCCTGCATCCGCGCCAGCTGAATTGGGGTCAGCGTTCGTCGATCGTTCCCGTGACCATGAGTCGCCAAGTTGTAAATCTCTTCCGTGTGCATCGCCGTGTACTTCGAAATCGATAACGAAATGTTCTTCAGCGCGATCCCCGATGAACATGTCGTACCATTCGAGTTTCTGTGATCGTCTTTGGGGTTACCGGTCACACCACGACGGCGCGAGAACAAGTCACGCGAGTATTGGACAGCTCGGATGATATCGCCATGCTCCGCGGCGGCTTGGGCCACGAGTGAGTGGTAGTCGTCTCCACCCATCCCCATATGCGCCGCGTATCGATGCACGTCGAATGCAAGCTTCGTTTGCCGATCATCTTGTTGCTCGTCACTTTCCTGAAGTGGGATTCCGCTGGCACCAGCCGATTTCGCTCTCTTCGCAGCACCGCCCGCGTCGTTTGTGTTGGCCGACCCGAGAGCACGTTTCTTTCCTTTTCCAGCGGGAAGCGAGCTGTGCAGAGACTTTGTCCCGGTTGGATTCGTTTTGACACCAGAAAACATTGCGTCCGGTTGAATAAAGGCGCGAACACGGTCGGATATTCGATCCGGATTCCGCACAGTCTTCACAGATACGAGGATTCCCCACTCAGCGTGCATCCTGCGGATGCGCTGAATGTCTGATAGCAGCTTCGGACTAAGAAGGTCGTCGTTCACCGCATCGCCGCTTCCCCATTTCTCATCCGTGGTCGGAGTTTCGATACCGTCGATTTCGGAGAGGAAAACAGTAAAGGATTCCTCCAGAACTCTCAAGAAAAAATCGTTACTGAGCGTGATGGAAGAGCTTGACTGAGCATGGCGTGGGGCCTTCTCCTCCTCCTCGGCTTCTTTCATCTCGAGCAGATTTAGTCCAAGTGCAACCGTCTCTTCCAAGACAGAGACAACTCTCCACGCCGTTCCAGCCGAGACGCAGCGGCTTTTGAATTGCTTGACCGCAGACTTGATCAAACCCGACCGGCGTGAAGCCACACGTTCGACTGAAACACCCATCGTTGACGACTCGAGCGTGAGCATGTTCTCAAAGTACTCGAGCGCGGCACGCTCCTCACTGAGATGACTATAGGCGCTGACAAGTTGGAGGGCGTCCGTGAAGGCCGACTCTCGCGCAATCTGTGCCAGAATGTGCGACACCAGACGGGACCCACCGCGCGCGTCGCCTACTTGGAAGCGAGCGACGCCGTAGCTGGTCAGCACGTCTTGGATCTCCATGAGCCGGACGTGCTCTTGAATCACATCAATCTGGCGTGTATCCCACTTGGTGCATCGCCGCGTGAACTGCTTCACATGGGACGAAAACGGCGGGAGGAGGGAACCGAAGAAGAGTTTCGCGGCCGAGGCTCGGAGCTCGACGTCGATGATTTCGTCGATGATCGCGATCAACCTGGCTTGTTCTGATGGATTAGTTGTCGTTGGCGCTGACTCGAGTGCTTCATTGATGTACTCAACGAGCACTGCATCCTGCGCTTGCCCACAGTGGCGCAGATAGGACACAAAGTGTTGCTTCATTTCCGTTGGGACCATCTCCGCCGACGTGGCACGGTCGAGCATGCTCATCGCGATTGTCACAGGCGTTTCCTGAATAACAACAACGTATGTAAGTGTCTGCTCTGTGTAAATCCTGCCATAGTTCCGTTGGCTTACCTGAGTGAAGACTGCCAGCGAAATCTTGAATCCGTGCTGCATGTCAAGATACTTCATGTGCTCGAGCTGCTGAGAGAGGCGGTCGATGGATTCCAAGGGATTCTCGCCGATAGCATCTTGAAGCGATGAATCAGTGGAAGGAGCCAGGAGCCTCAACGAAACCCACTGCAGGCTCATATCCGTGGACGAACCAAATCGAGGGTTTTCATTATTCGGCTTGAGAAGATGGCACAGCTTGAGAGCCGTGTCGACGTCGCCTTGTTCTGCAAAGTACTGGATCCGTTTGACTGTCCACGAAGCGAAGTTGCTGATCACGTCTGCTGCGCGTGATGATGGAAAATTTGTTTGACGTTCGACATGCTTGACAATGCCAGGAACAACATCACCATGCAGCCACTTCTCGTACGTGCTGAAGGGGAGATCTTGTGGTAATGAGTCGAGAATCGAGTCGATATTCTGGAGAGCATCTTGGTGGGAATGTCGTTGCCACAAGAGACTCACGGGTCGCATCATTCCACGCCTCAGGTACGCACGCATGACGTCGAGAAGGTTGGCGTTGCAGAACTCTCGCCACCGACTTGCAAGCGATTGCGAGTTGGTGTCGCTCGTAATGATTGTCGATAGCAGCAGTGTAAATGTGGTCCACCGGTACGAGATGGACGCGATTTGATCCAGCCACTTTGGAAGATACTCATCCAATCCGCGCGGGAGGTAGTTGCTGGAAGATGTCTGCGCCCGACGGAGTCGTTTCGAAAATTCAACGAGGCTCTCAACTATAATCCGGGAGTCTTCAAGCTCGTAGCCGATCCCGCCGATCCAGGTTTTCACCTTTTCCTCAAACTCAACAACAGTGCGCGTATCCTGTAACGACGTGATCTCAAGCGCGTACAGTTCTTGACGGCATCGAACACCCACAGAAATGGCGTGAGGATCCGCTTCTGCTGCCTCCATTTCGTCCGCGCCATCGTCCTGACCGTGGAGACCCAGTGTGGAGATTTCCACGGCGTCCTCGCCGACGTGGGTGATGAGAAGGCGGAGTTCCCCCGTCGCAAGATCATACGCTGTCATGCTCACAACGGGCGTGGTCGGTTTGGTGGGCAGATCGAGTGTGAATACGATATCCGAAGCTCGAGAAGTTGAGTGATGCTGGACTTGGACCACTTGGATTTGTGTTCTGCCGGACTCGCTTCGCGCTGGACCCATTAAGGCGACCATGCACGTCGGTTCCTCGATGATGGCGTTGTCGATAGCGTGGCTTTCAAGGGTCGTGAACGCACTGATGCTGCCCGATGCCATCTGATGCAGTAAGACCAGTCCGCGCCAATCCCACCTACAGTCCAAGACGATCACTATACTGTGAGCATTCGTAAAGCATGGTAGATTCCCACACATATAAAAAGTGCGTACCAAGTCAGGGACCCCCCGACGGATAAGACAGCGAGACAGCGATCACGGAGGGCATATTGTGCATCCGCTACGTTTGTACCGTCCACCAAGTTGCTGTACGCGGCATGGCGCTGGATCGATGAGGCCTCCTTTTTCCGACCGCTTGTGTCGACTCGCCACACACTGAGGGCATCATTGTGGTTCGCAACCGTCACAAACAGCGACGACGGATACTGACGAGCCTTGATACAGCACACAGAAACATTAGATCATGCTGTGGATGGGATTCTCCATTCGGATAATATACGCACCAGCAGAACAGATCTCGCGCCGTCACGCAGTCGCCCGACGTTGGCTTGCTGCAGCTGCATCGACCCCATGATTGCGCGCAAAGCCACATTGTGGGACGCCTCCCGCGCCAGTGTTCGCTCAATCTCGGCGAGACGGAGGTTGCCGAGTCGAAGGAGCATGCCGGCTCCAGTCAGCACCATCAAATCCTCGGGGATCTCGGCGTTCGGTTCCTCCTTCTTCATACTCGCAGCGCGCGCCGCAAACACGACCGCTTGGATACTATCGCTCGCTGCGGCATTCGGCTCCATGATGGGATACGCAAAAAGCTCGCGCGCGGTCTCGCTCTTGAACAAATGGAGCACGCCGGCGGCGTCCGCGACCGCCAAGAACTCGCCGCACTGGCTGAACGCAAAGTCCACGATCACGCTCGCGAGCGCGATCTCGGCTGCGCCGTGCTCTGCTGGCGTAGATGCCGTCGTTGTCGTCGTGGTGTGGGTGACGAGCCGCAGCCGCGAGAGCGCCGTGCGGATGGCACTGCGCATGCCGTGCCGACTCATTTCCGTCCATTTCCGCGCCAAATCTCGCGCGTTTTCGCTCGCAATTTCACGGTCCAGCGCGACGCTGCACAACCGCGTGTCACATGGGACCGCCATGGTCGCTTTACGCGTCTGGATGTCTCGACGCGGCCGCACGGATATCCCTCCGCTTTCTTCCCGCCGGCGTTGGCTTTGCTTTGGCCGTTTTTGGCGCGCGCTTTTTGAAGATTAAACCTTTGCCAAATTTCCCAAAACGTTTTCTACATATACGAAATTATCTTTTACAAAGTTACCAAATATTCTCTATATAACGAGAATTCGGGCTCCCCGCCATTTTCAACCAATGGGAGCGCGGTAGAAGTGATGGCCAGTATGGCTTTTCACCATTTTCCACATCGGGATCCGCATTGACCATGGCGACGACGACTGCGACCGAGCTGGCGGTGCCGCTCGTGGGCAAAAAGTACATGGCGAAGCTTGGCGCGATGGTGAACGAGAACGCGGCCAGCGAGATGTCGGCGTTTGCGCGGCGCCACATGGAGAAGATGGGCTGGAGCGAGGGCAAAGGACTGGGCAAGGCCGAGCAGGGCATGGCCACGTACGTGCGCGTCAAGAAGCGCGAAGAGGCCATGGGCATTGGCGTCGAGACGCTCAAGGTCGAGGAGCAGCAGAACCAGTGGTGGTACAACGCCTACGACAAGCTCGCGGGCAAGATCAAGATCGCGGCCGACTCGGACGCTGACGATGACGACGTGTCCGCGAAGAAAGCCAAGAAGAAGCTTAAGAAGGAGAACAAAAAGAAGAGCAAGAAGAGCAAGAAGCGCGCGCGCGGCAGCGATTCTTCGTCGGAAGAAGAAGGAGGGGCGGCAGCAACTGCTGGCGAGAACAAAACGTTTCGCGTGCCCACGGACGAAGAACTGTTTGCGGCCACGGGCGGCAAGCTCTTTGGTCGCCGCGCGTACGGCTCGTGCAGTGGCAAGCTCAAGCGCGAGGCGCTTCTCATCAAGGGCAAGCTAAACGCTGGTGAGACATCGACAAGCACTGCGTCGGTGAGTAGCACCGAGGAGCAGAACGAATCCGAGACAAAGAAAAAGAAGGACAAGAAGAACAAGAAACAAAAGAAGCAGAGAAAGCAGGCGGCGGAAGATGAGCACGACCAGTGAACTATCTGTAGACATCAATATTATTCTCTTTTTCTGCACTGTACGCATCATACCCACGTGTCACGATGGGCAGTCTCACGGTCTCCTCCTGCACGGCCCGCCGCTACCGCCGCCGCAGTCACCGCCAACGCACTCAAGTCTCCAAGCGCGTCCTCTGCTTGTGTCGCGCGGCGCTTGGCTGCCTCCATGCTCTCGACAATGCTTTGCTGCAGCTCCGTGGCTTCGTGCTCCATCTTAATGAGGTAAAAATTGCCACCAAGGGTCACAAAGTCACCGACTTCAATGTACGTGAGCAAAAGCGCCTCCTTGACGTGGGTCGTGGCCTGGGCGAGGTCCTGCAGCAGCGCCAGTTCTTCCGAGACCATGCCCACGGTCTTTTTGGGCGTCGCGATCGCGACCCGCACGAGCCGCAGCAGCTCTTCGCGCTCTTTGATCAGCGCCGACGCGACTTCCCAGAGTGCGACAGCGTCGGGCAGTCGCGACGAGTTGTCCAGCGAGCTGTACTTGATGGCCAAGTCCAGTCGCTCCTTGGCGGGCATCGATAGGTCCTTCCACACGACGTCAAAGCGGCGGCTCAGCTCGGGGCTCATTGGGACCGGATCAAACGGCGTCGTCTCGTCGGCGTCGGCGTCGTAGCTGTGCCACAAATCCATGAGCTGCACCTCATTGGGCGTGAACTGGCAAATCTTGGCGAGTAGGTCGTTGCGCTGGGCCTTGGACAATTCGACCTTGACCTGGAGCGCGATCGCGCCGCGCCGCGTCGCCATGCGGCCCGTGGTCGCGCCGGCCTTCTTGGCGATCCGCCACTTGGACGTGAGCGAGATCGACCTTCGATACAACCGCTCGGGGATTTGCACGGTCGGTTCGGAACTCACAAGGTCGTCCTCCAAAAAGTAGCTCGTACTATTGAGCGAGCTGCGCAGCGAGAGGTCCACGAGGTACGGCAGCTCCAAGTGGCGATGCAAGCTCGCTCGAAAGTCGCGGTACGACTCGTGCGTGTGGTCGTATAGCTGCCGAACTTCGGTGAGCATCAAGTCGTCATTAGTCGCCGACTCGAGCAAATGGTGCTGGAAAATGTCGCTCGGCGGCGCCACGGGCCGCTCGTGGGCAATCGCGAGCGACGACAGCACAAACGACACGGGCTTGCGCTCAAGCGGCACGGACCGTCGAAAGTAACACTCCCAGTCGCCGCCACCACCCGTTTTGCTAGTGGTCGAGATCGAGTCAAACGACGTCATGAGCGACGACTCGTCAATGTGGTAGTGGCGATGCGTCTCGAGCGCATCCAAGATCTCCTTCGGGATCGGGTATTCCTCCAGTATATTCTTGGTCGGCGGTAATGCGCCCAGACGCGTCGACATGATGTACCGCACGCGGTCCGGTTTCGCGTCGCGACGCAGCACGGGACTGCTCGCGTCCTCGACGGCGCTAGAGCCGACTGACCGCTGACGAAAATTAGTGACGTGATGGTCGAGATCTTCCGTTGTGAGATCCGCTTCAGCTTGTGCGACGAGCTCGCTGAGCTTTGGTGGCGATGGCGGAAACTCGACGTATAGAGGACCGTGAGGCAGCAGCTCGTTGCCTTTTGTGTCTCGCCGTGGGGACGCCGCTTCTTTCGCTTTCTGGTTTTCAAACTTGTCGACAGCGTTGGCTTCAGCGGCCGCAGACGCGATCGCCACTTGTTCGGCTTGCTTGTCGCTCAGAAGCTGGCCCAGCAGACCCGCCGGGCGAGCAATTTTCCCAGAGGCGGACCCGTACCGACGCGCAAACCCGGGCGAATGGACCATTGCGATCGCAGTCTTCATGGCGGTCTTCATCTATGGGTGCACCGAAGTCACAGCGATTATTCGAACTCAGTTACTGGGGAGAATATTAATACTGCCGAGGGGCACTGTACCGTACATCGTGGGAGATGCGCTGCACGTTGATTTTGCGTTTGGCTTCGACGACCAACCGCGCCTCGAGCAGAGTGCGCGTCGCACGCTTGGTAATGAGACCAGCCGCGTCACTCTCGTCTTGCTGCTTCTTGAGCCTCGTATAGCACCGCTCCAGTTCATCAAAGACGAGGTCCTGCACGCGCTTCGCCAGCTCCCTACAGATACACCATCCGAGACGTCAGTGCATCTAACTCAGGAGAACACGGCTGGGAGCCTACGTCTAGCTCCCCCCCCCC
>JAADVC010000652.1:0-17492 GCA_023334575.1 Pythium volutum
ACTCAGTGACACAGTGGTACATATGAAAGATACCAGGTTCGGGGAGATGAGCAGGCTCCTCAAACAGAGGTTGTATCAGAATGAAAAACCTCACCCTAAAATTTCTTGAAGTGAATCGATTTCATTGGGTGTCACTGAGTACGGGGTTCACTGTACGGGCATCCGTCGAAATATTTCGGGCATGTTTCATCCAAGAGACGGATTTTCAGCCAATCATAACCTCTAGAAGAAACCTGAGGCCACAATTCTGGCTGTTACGTACCTCTGAGACTTGATACGGCAACCCCCCAGCGGATTTGAAGCTGGCCAAACGAAACGAAGACAGCTCCGTCATCCCGTTTCCGCTTGGGCCTCTTCTTCGCCAACACTGCCGAAGGAATTCAGTTCCGCCACACAATCCAACTGCCAACCGCCAACGGAAGTTGAAAAGACCAACAACTTTTTTCTTCGTCCCCAACAATCATGGTGCGCGGCCCAGCCAACAACGCCAACAACCAACAACCAACAACCTACGGCACGACCTCGCTCGGCGCCGCCAATGACGATACGCTCGCTACCCCTCAACGTCGCCGCAACGTCGTCCGCTGGGGCGTCACAGCGCTCACGGTCGGTGCCGGTCTCGTGCTCATTGGCTATGGCTACTCGGCAACGCGTTCGCCCCCGTCTCACGTCTCGGTCACGACGGCGTCCGCGCCAACTGTTGGCGTGGTGTCAACAGTAGCGACGGACGGCTCGCCCATCCAGTGCTGGCAAAGCTCGTACATCAACAACGTGACCAAGATGATGGAGCCCATCTCGGGGCTCGCGTGGACCAAGAAGACGGGCGCCGCGGCCGCCTCTTCCTTTATTCAGGTGGACGGCGCGCGCAAATTCCAAGAGATTTTCGGCTTTGGCGGCGCCTTCACCGAGGCCGCGGCGCTCCAGTTTGAAAAGCTGCCGCTGGACAAGCAAGAAGAAGTGCTCAAGCTTTACTTTGACAAGGAGCACGGCTCGGGGTACGAGTTTGGGCGCGTGCCCATGGGCTCGTGCGATTTCACGACGGCGTCCTACAACTTTGACAATGTGACGGACGATTTCGCGCTCGCGCATTTTGATAATAATGTCACGGAAGACACCAAGCACATTATCCCGTTCATCATGCGCGCCAAGGAAAAGAACCCAAACCTCAAGCTTTTCCTCGCGCCGTGGAGTCCACCGGCGTGGATGAAGCAAGCCGATACCCAGTATACGAGTCCCAGTATGCTAGGCTCGGCCGTGCCCAATGGACTCCGCAAGGACGTGCGTGAACCGTGGGCCAACTACTTTTCCAAGTTTATCTCGGCCTACAAGACGCACGGGCTCCCGTTCTGGGGGCTCACACCGCAGAACGAACCAGAGTTTGCGGCACCATGGGAAGCCTGCGGGTACAATGCGTCGTTCCAGGCCGACTTTGTGGGCGAGTTCTTGGGGCCCGTCATGAAGCGCGACCACCCCGAGGTCAAGATCATGGTCTTTGACCACAACCGCGCGAGCGTGCTCAACTGGGCCGAGACCATCTTTACGCACAAGACGGCAGCCCAGTTTGTCGACGGCATTGCGATCCACTGGTACGACAATGAGCGGTACATGGACGGCGTCGAGTTTCACGAGCGCGTCAACGACACGCACTATGTCGACGAGAACAAGTTTATCATGGCCACGGAGAGCTGCAACTGCCCCGGTGTCGCGACGGGCGACGAGGCCTGGTTTCGCGCGCAGCGGTACGCCCACGACATTCTCACGGATTTCAACAATTGGGTCGTTGGCTGGGTCGACTGGAACTTGTTGCTTGACCACAAGGGCGGACCGAACCACTTGGGCAACAACTGCGACGCGCCCATCATTATCGACGCGACCGAGAAGGACTATTTCATCCAGCCCATGTACTACTTTATCCAGCACTTTTCCAAGTTTGTGCCGCCAGGCTCGCGCCGCATCCACACGCAAGTCTCGGCGCGGTTTGACAAGCCCGGTGACGCGCAGCTGTATGTGCGGTACCCAGCAGCGATCCATTCGTGCGACGGTAGTTCCCGCCAGGCGATCCACGTGACCGAGGACCGCAAGCTTCAAGTCGTTGGCACCAACTTTTGTATCGATTTGCTGCGTCCCGAGTGGATTGGACGCCAGGTCGAGCTCGTGGACTGTCGGTACACGTCGCAGCAGTGGGCGTTTGTGAACGGCACGATCCGCATGCAAGGCCACTGCCTGCAGCTCCACCGCGGCTCGCCACTCAGTGGTGCGCGCGTGACTGTTGGCCAGTGCCGTGACGATGAAAAGGATGTCAAGGTCAATACCGATTTCCAAAAGTGGAAGTTTCACCAGGGTGAGATGCAATCGCTCGCGGCGCCCGGCAAGTGCGTCACGGCCGGGTACGCGTTTGTGCAGTCGGCGTCGTTCATTACGCCCGCCAACAAGAAGGTCGTGGTCGTGCTCAATGAAAACACGGAGGACGCGGCGTTTGAACTGCAGTACGGCGACCAGACCGTGGCCACGACGGTGCCGCGCGGCGCGATCCGCACATTCACGTGGGAGTAAAACGATAGAAGTACCACCCAGCAGTCATGCGGTCGTCAGCCTCACGACAGTAGATCCCGATCGCTTTGATCTCAACCCCCCCCTGCTTGCATATCCCCTCTTCGTCTCTCTTGGCATTCCTCTCTCCCCTTGCGTGTCCTTCTTATTTTCCTCTTCTAGAAATAAGAGCGCTTCACCATTCTTTCACAGTCTCCCATTACTGTATGTCTTATTTCAACAGATCGTCCCAGAGATCCCTATCGTACGGATCCGGTCCGCTTCGTTCATTATCCCCATCGTCGTCATTGTCCCGTGGTGACGTGTGTTTGCTTCTCCACAATGGATGCACGACACGCTCCACGTCGTCCGCTGAAATCTCCATTTCCACGGGAATTTTCCGCTTCTTGGGGCGCAGCTCAAACACTTCGATCGCGTCCTTGATGTAGCCCGTGTCGAGCTCACTGCGGTCCACTTCTTTCCAATGAAAGTACATTTTCATGTGCCGCAGAAACTCGTCGCGCACGTGGGGCGCGCGCCGTTCGTTGGCAAAGTAAATGACCGTCTTGCGGTGGCACAGCGCGAGAATCGACTGGAACAGCGGCCGCACCGCGTCCTTTTCGTACACCACGTCGGCACACAAGATGCAGTCAAACGGCCCACCCAATGTCGTCACGGGCGTGCCCCTGTTGTGAGTGAGTGTACCATTAGAAATACTCATAAGCCAAAGAAGGAGAAAAGGCGATACGGTACCAGTTGTGGACGTGGACGTGGACGCGCTCGCGCTCGGCGTCGCTGAGATTGTCGCGCACGTTTTCCTTGAGCCACGGCACGACCGGCGCAATGTCAGTGAGCACAATGTCGGCGAGTCCGCGCGACGTGATCGCGGCTGCGATCCCAGCGAGCGCGCCGCAGCCCGAGCCGAGCTCGCAGATGGACGCGTACTGCTGGAACAGCGCAGCGTGGTGCTCGATAAACTTGAGCATGGTCTTGCTCGAGTCCCACACGGTCGTGCCCAGCACGAACGAATCCGGGTCTTGCTTGACGGCGATCACGCGGTCCGCGAAAGAGACCTCGACGAACCGCGACCAGTGCGTGAACGTGTCCTCCATCGCGAGCGGCACCGACTCGGTCAGCGCCTCTTCCTCGGCCATTGTAGAAAATCAGAAAAATGATGCCCAGCCAATGAAGACCACGTTAGTGCCATTTGACCTGTATTTCGTATGGGCACTATGAAGAGGTGCATGTACCCATGTGGAATTTTGAGCAGCTCCGGAGGAATGGAAAAACCAGTTGAGATGACAAATCGTGGGAATGCTCTAACTCTACGAATATATCTACGTCGCCCCCCAGTGAAAAAAGAGTACATCTTTCTAACGGCGGCGGTTGTAGCGCGTCTTGGACTTGAACGCGCTCGTCTTGTTGGCGTGCTTCTTGAAGTTGGTGATCTTCTCTTTAAACTCGAACGTCTTGCCGGCGTCGCTCTTGGAGCCCTCGCTACGCTTGGACGGCGTCGTAATGGGCTTGTAGTCACGCGCACTCAGGTCCATGTCAAAGCCCGACTTGGGCTTGGGTGTCTCGTGGCTGCTCTTCTTGGCACGCGCCTTTTCGCGCTTTTGGCGCTTGCGTTCCGTGAGCTCGGCGATCGATTCTTCTTCGCGCGTCGACTGCTCCTTGAGCTTTTCCTTCTTGCTGTGCTTGGCCGACGCGGCGACGTGGATCGACGTAAACACCTTCTTGCCGCCCTTCTTGGCGCCTCCTCCTTCGTCGGCTCCCTCGGCTTGCCGCGCATCGTCGAGCATTTGCTGCTCGGCCTCGCGGATCTCAAACCGCCGTCGCTTCTTGTGGTTCATTTGCTTGAGCATGGCCGCGCGCGACTTGGGCTTGCCATTGTCTTCGTCGCCATCACTCTCGGCGTCGCCATTCAGCTTGGCGAGGCGGCTGTCCTCGGCACGCTCGGCGACATTCTTCTTTTCCTTTTCGCTCATAAACCACGTGCGTGCAGGCCGCGCATGGATCTCGTCTTCGTGGCGCACCATGTTTGCCGCGCGTTCGGCATCGCGCTCGACCTCACGCATGCGTTTCTCCAACGTTTCTTCGCGCATGATGGTCTTGATGTCGCTCTCCATGCTCTCGATCCGTGCCTTCCACTGCGCAATGACTGGATCGGGCACGGCGCGGCTCTTGACAAAGCCGTGGCAGTGGCGCGAGACCTGCTTCATGAGCAGTCTTCGCGATTCGCTCGTTAGCGTGACCGCTCGTCCGTTGCGGCCCGCTCGTGCAGTACGCCCCACGCGATGCACATAGGTCGTAATGTCCTTGGGCATTTCGTAATTGATCACGGCGTGGACACCCTTGACATCAATGCCTCGCGCAGCCACGTCGGTACACAAGAGAATATCGGCCGTGCCGTCGCGGAACGCCTGGAGTGCCTCGAGTCGTTCCTTTTGCGTCAAATTGCCGTGGAGCTCGGCGGCCTTGAGACCGGCCAGCCCGAAAATGATCATCATGCGGTGCGCGTGGACCTTGGTCTCCATAAACACGATCGTATTCGTGCGAAACGTGCGCGTGCACAGCGCGAGCAAAATGGCTTCACGGTCGCTTTCACGCTGCGGTCGAATGCGCACAAACTCTTGCACGAGATGCTTGGCCATGTCAAAGAGCGGGTCGGTCGAGATGCGCACGGGCCGCTTCATCGAGAGTTCAATGAGCTGGTCGACCTTGGACGTGAGCGTCGCGGAAAAGAGCATGGTCTGGCGTGCGGTCGGACACATGCGTACGAGCTCTTGCACTTCCTCGGTGAAACCCAATTCCAAAAGGCGATCGGCTTCGTCCAGCACGAGAATCTCGAGGTCGTCCATGTGGACGCTCTTGGAGTTGCGCAAGTGGTCAATCATGCGGCCGGGCGTACAAATCACAACGTCGGGACGGTTCCGCAATTCGACTTCTTGCGGCTTGAGCGGCAGTCCGCCGACTGCGAGTGCACACGTAATGTCAGTGAACCGCGCGAGCTGCTCGAGCATCGACTGGCACTGCGTCGCGAGTTCACGCACGGGACACAAGATCATGACACGCGTGGCCGCGACGCGGCGCGAGCGAAACTGGAGCCGCTCGAGAATCGGCAGCAAAAACGCTGCTGTCTTGCCACTACCCGTTTGCGCGCTCGCGCAAATATCTTTGCCTGTGAGTGCGATCGGAATCGCGCGCTGCTGGATCGGCGTGGGCTTTTCAAAACCCAGTTCCGAGATCGCACGCATGAGCGGCCGCGAAAGCTTGAGGTCTTGGAACGTCTCAAACTTGGTTTTCGCAAATTCTTCGGCCGCGAACGGATCGCTCTCGAAAAACTCGGCAGCCTTTTGGCGCTCGAGTTCGTCAATCTCTTGATCGTTCGCCTTTTGGGATTTGCCGCCCTTGAGCGCCTCCATCAAACGGTCTTCTTCCTCGACGACCTGATCTTCTTCTCCGTCGTCTCCTTCTTCTTCGCTGGCGACTTCGGCTTCCTTCTTCATGGCATCGTCGTCGTCGTCCTCTTCCTCTTCGTCCTCTGAGCTATCGGACGCGTCGTCGTCGTCGCTGTCCTGCTCGTCCTCCTCTCCAGACGACGCCTCGTCGTCCGTCTCCTTTGCTGCCTGCGTCTCCTGGAGCTTGAGCTTGGCCGCCTTCTTCGCAAGCTTTTCTTCCTTGGCCTTGGCCTTTTCCTTCTTGTACTTGTCAATCTTGGCCTGCACCGTCGTGCGCTTGGTCACGACGCCGCTCTCTTCCATGCGCTCAATACGGGAAATCGCCTCTATCGTACGAAACACACAGAGTACATCATAAGCGAAACTTTCTCAGTCCATCCACAGCAGCAATAAACACGCACTGGTAAAGTCCCAGGACGAGCCGACCGCGCCGCGGTACCCGTCCGTCTCGTCAAACTTGAAATCTTCGCGGATCTGGCTCTGCTTCTTCTCGGCCCGGGCGGCCTCGCGCTGCTGCTTCTACTCATGTCATCCACATCATCAGCATCCCTACAAAATAGGGGTTTTCCTTCCAGTCCCTCTCTGTACCTGTGAGATGATGGCGTCCTGCAGCGCCGCGGCCTCGGTCTCTTCGTCTGAGCTCTCCTCCATGGCCGACAGCTCGTCGTCCGACGCGATCGTCATCATGAGATCGTCCTCCACATGCTTGGCCTTGAGTCCCATAGTCTCACTCTGTATCTCTATTGCCGTAAATCGTAACGTAGCGCGTGCGGTTCCGCTGGAGCTTCTTCGTCTCAGGCAGGTGAGCCACTCGATTCCGAATGAGGAGCTCCAACGGACGCCAATTGATTGACTGGGCCAACATTTTATTCGATATTTAGCCAATCCAAACACAATACCTACTCTGAATGTATCTTATTGGTGAATAATTTTCGTAAATAATGTCCAATTGTAGATAAGCATGACCCTGAATTGGAGGCACATTTTCAGGTTGCTGAAGAGGTGCTCAACCTTGAAAAATGGAGGAGCAAGAGTGGCGAACGCACGCGCGGCGCCACGCGCCATTGCGCACGAACCAGGCCGCAAACGGCGCTCTATCCCCACGTGCGGTTAGCGCAAATCAAAGGCTACCGAACCACACCATTGCGTCCGCCAACAAGTCGGTAGGTCGCAAGAACGAGCCGCGCGAAAACGGGCTTCCAGCCGGACCGTCACGATGGAAGGAGATGCGCCAGGCCGTACGCATCAAGGCAACCATCGACACGGACGTGCGACGCACGGCCAACGCAAAGATTGCGGATCTGTGCGACGAAGACCGCGACAAAGTGGCCAAATTAGTACGGCGCATTGTCGACGTCAGTGCACTCCACGAGCAAAGCGAGCAGGAATTCCAGCGGCAGCGCAGTGTGATGGAGAGCGAGATCCAGGAGCTCCGTGGCCACGTCAAAAGAGACACTCGCGAAATTGTCGAGCTCAGCGACAAGCTCAAGGATGCATTGGGCAAGCTGCGCGACTACCAAGAACGTGTGCTCGTGCTGGAGGAAAGCAATGAACTCGAAGTGTGCCACCGACTCGAGACGGATCAGACGGTGGATCTGCTCAAGCTCGAAGTCGACAAGCTACGGAAATTGGTCAAGCGCCAACGCCAAGAAATGGACGCGAAAGAGAGCGGCCAGCAGCGGATTCATAAAGAGGAAATGGAGCACATGGCGCAGCAGCTCCAGGCGTCCCACGAGCAGCTCCTGCAGGAACGCAGAGAACGGCTCGACGAAAAGCAGCGTGACTTGGAGGACCGTATCCAGCGCACAGCAGCAGCAGCACCAGCGACTACAGTTGCAGAGAGTGTCCAGGCGTCGACGGCCAACAAATATGATTCACCAGCCGTCAAGTCGAATGGTGGCAAGGAGAGAGTCTCACTGCCAATCGATTTTTCGTTTCTCAACACGTCGGTGGAGCTTCCCGATAAGATCAAAGAGATCATGAACGAGTGGAAGGTCCGCATGGAGGATGCGCTCAACATGACGGCGGCAAGCACCGCACGGGAAGACGCCGTGCCCAGTCCCCGTCGTGTGGTCTCGACCGGTATCCAAACAGAGGTGGATAAGGAAGTGAGACCCAGCGAGAATTCTCATCGTATTACGCCCACACGGCGAGAGGTAACCAGATCGAAACCAACGCAACGAGAAGCGTTTGATCGCATGCTGGTGGGCGAGCCTCCCAGTCGACCACGCCATCACGATAATCCAAGACGGTCGGTACAAGAACGTTCTGTTTCTCCTGGGTCTCGGTCTTCATCCTCACCACGCGAGATTGCGGCCCACAGCCCGCACGTACGCGAGCTCCGAGACGGCCATCCTGCTCACAAAGCCCCCAGCGTGACGCGTGTTGTGCTCGACGACTTTGCCAACGCGAGCGTGTTGGTCGACGACGAGTCGTTTGAAGACGAAGTCGAGTCTACGATTGCGCTGATCGACGGCTTCCAATCTCCTCCACCTCACCACACACCAGCTCTAGAACGAACGCGAACGCCTCGCCGCAAGCTGAGTCTGTATGACTCGCCCATGCTGGATGTCGTCGACGCGATCGAGAATGACGCGTCCACGAGCAGTGAGCGGTCGCGTCGAGTGCCATCGCCAAGGTCTCAGGTATATTATGCAGAAGAAGAATCTCCGACAGTACGCGTCGAGCGACTTCTGGAAGGGCTGAAGATTCGAGAGCAGAAATTAGCGCGTGTGGGCTCATGCCATTCACCCTCGTCCGCTGATGAGCCGTCTTTTCTTCGGGACGTGGTGCTGTTCAATGAAGTCAAGGACGTGTACACGCAGCATCTTCACGAGACGCGACACGATGGTCTCCAGTCCAACCACAGTGATGATGTTGAACCATACGACGACGAAGAGGACGATTACGACGACGTCAGTGACGTTTGTGATCCGCTGAGCTCCTCTCATTCGTCACGCGGTCTGTCGGTGCAAGAAGCCATTGAAAAGGATATGCACGAGTTGCTGCAGCAAGAAGGCTTCCCCCTTCGGACACGGGGACATTTTGGGTAACATATTCAATATCAAAACAGGGTGAACTATATGAATACCACACATAATAGGGTAGATACATACGATTTTTGGGTGAATTTGCACTATGTTTTAGTATACGTAGCGAATAGCTCACCTTGTGTTGGAACACACGTCCCAATTGCGCCCGTCGCGCATGGCTCAAAAAGATCCCCTTGCCCCTGTCACACGTTTCAGTCTTCTTGAAACGCAGCGGCGCAGCAAGCATGGCGTCGGGCTCGTCTCCGATCGAGTGGGAAAAGTTTGCGGCGCAGGCGACCGCGCAGTGGACGCAGCGCCGCAACGAGGTCGTGCAGTACTACCACACGCTGCCGCCCGCGGCCCATGTCGTGGGCGCGTTCATTGCGGGCGTGTGCGTCGGACTGCTGATCCCCAAGCTGCGGCAGCCGTTCCGGCGGTTCGCGACGGTCGACGATATCCCCATGAAGATGTTCCACAGCGAGCAGCAGATCCAGGCGCGCGTCGTGAGCGTGAGCGACGGCGACACGTTCCGCGCGCGCCACCTGCCCTTTTTCCGCGGCGTCGGTTCGTACGATGGCAAGCTCTCGGAGAATACGCTCCAGGTCCGACTCGCTGCGATCGGTACGGCGTCAGGATCTCTTGCTGGGTGGATAGATAGGAGGAGCTGTATACCCATGACGGAGCTCATATCGTAGACACGCCCGAGACCGCCAAGTTTGGTGCCACGGGCCAGCCGTTTGGCAACGAGGCCAAAGAGTGGCTCCGCACAGCACTCGAAAACAAGCCGCTCACGCTCACGCTGCTCCACAAGGACCAGTACTCGCGTGCCGTGTGTATGGTCCACTATGGGCGCTGGCCGTTCCGCAAGAACGCGTCCGAAGAGATCCTCAAGGCCGGGCTCGCCAACGTGTACCGCCAGGCCGGCGCCGTGTACGGCGGTCGCCTCGACGTGTTTGACAAGCTCGAGGCGCAAGCGCAAAAGAAAAAGCGCGGCATTTGGAGCCAGGGCAAGAGGCTCGAGACTGCGAGCGAGTACAAGGCGAGGACGCGTGCCGGCAAGTGATGGATGGAGAAATCACAGCAGCTTGGTCGCTCGCCGCAGCGGATCCTCGTGGGGCTTGCTGGGCGTTTTGCAGAGCAGACTGCGACGAGAAAGTGCTGTACGTTATGGAAAAACAGGAATATTAGGGACGCTTAAGTGGGTGACGGAATATTGGGGAAACTTACGTGAGGCGGCGCTGGGTTTGATGACCGAGGTCGTAATGTGGACGACGGCTCGTCGACTGGCCGTTTTCTTGGGTGATGACGTCTGAAAAAAAGACGGCTTGCGCTGAAACGCGCGCTGCTTGACGAGCTCGGCAATGGCTTCATTGTCTGTGGACATTGCACACGGAGCCGCATAATCTCCGCAGCACAGAGAAGACGAAGAAGACGCGGCCGTGCAGGGGCGAGTCACTTTGACCGGCTTGCGAAAGAGATTGGTCTACGAAGTTCACACGAATAGTGAGTTTCTATCTTGCTCCTATTGTGCAGCACTTCACTACACGTACCTTTACAGAGGTTGTCGTGGCGGACGACGTTGCCATAGATCCGACATGGGAGATTGCAAGCGACCGCATCGATTCGTTGGTCCTGTTCATCGCTGTGGGCGAACACTCGGTCAGCGAGAAGACGCCGCTCTGGCTGTTGTTGCTGGGGCTGCCGTCGCCTGGGTGGCCGCTGTCCAGTGTGATGGCCAGGATCGTGGACGGTCTCTCGGGCGGTCGCGTGGGCGAGACCGACTGCGACAGCGTCGGCGCTGCCAGCGCTGCCATTGCGAGGGACGCGTCCTAGTCAACATGCAAACCAAGTCAAACACCGACTGTCCACTATGGATAGAATCCCACAGAGAGCGACGTACGGCAAACGTCGCGCGCCGCATCTTGGACGGTACGTCGGGAAGCAGCGGTCCGGTCTTGACTAGCTCACCACCTTCGTGGTGGAGCGTGACGCCCGGCGACAAAGCGAGCTGCTCGCGCATCGCAAAGCCCAGCATCCCTGCAGGATCCATCTCGACCGCTTCTTGGTCTTCTGCCAGTGGGAGAAACGTACCACGCCGTGGGAGGGCGTCTACTGAGTATGGATCGCGACTCGCTCGTCGGGTCTCGGCAGGTGGCGCCACCGCGCTACGGCGTCGACCGACAACGGGCAGTTTTTCTGGTACCACAAATTCCACGTCGACGCTCGCGCTGATCGTATCGTCGACTTCTTGTCTCAACGATGGATCGCCCGGTAGCGTAATCGACCACGCCGACGAGCTCAGCGTCGTTGCCGTTGGTGATAGCGTACTGCCTCTAAACAGTCGTCGTCCGTCCGGTATCCGCTCCACCGAGTCACAGTCACTCACAGTCGATCGGTCCGATACTTCTTCTATGCTGCTGTCGTTTACTGCGGCCGAGACAGCGCGAGACGGACGGTACTGTGGCGCCGACGCTAGTCGCATCGCGGTCTTGAGAAGCGCGACCGACTTGCGTGGCGACTCGACCGGCCCCGCTGTACTAAAGGGTACACCGGGGATAGGATTCGATGCGGATGGTAATGCTGTGGACCGGGCCGCTGCAGCTCGTACAAGCGCCGCACGAGGTGATGGCATCGACGACGGCGCAGGTGAGCTGGCCAACGTGGTCGAGGCCGCTAGTGACGCTGTGATCAAAAGCCGCTTGCTCTGCCGCTGTGCGGATGGTGCCATGGGCCGCGGCGGCGGATCCTTGGTGTGGATCGCTATTCGACACGTTGCATCGATCGAGCAGGTTGGAGGCTCTTCGAGAGAAGTCAGTGTTGGTACTTCAATGGGACAGAAGACAGCGACACCGTCGTGGATGAGAGTTGGTTCACAGGCCGCAACGATAGTGAAGAGTTGGTCGACGACTGCGCGTGCCGCATAGGCCGAGAGCCGACGCTCGATGTACAATGTCTCGGCCGAGTTGAGACTGTCTGTAATCAACGCAGAGATCACTTCGACGACAAGGTCGTCACCATCGAGCATTGCTATTCGCTGCCCAAGTGGCATGCTGCTTGATGGCGCCTCTCTGTTAGACACCACAGCGTCTGACGACGCTGCCTCGTTGTGGACTGGTGTAGCCATCTTCTTCTTGCGCGCTGGATGCCAGCACGTCAGTCGGCCATGCGCGTGTGAGGAACTCACGTGGGGCTGCTTCGTCTAGAGTGGGGATCTCTTGGAGTATTCCTCATGCTGGATATTTATACCCGCTCACTTTGTGTTATTACCGGCCACAGGCTTTTGAGCAAGCCACTGCATTAGTAATCCCAGTACCAGACCCTGGTGGTCAGTTTTCGTGCCCTTGAGCTCACTCAAGGCCCCAGTTCATCTCTCTACCAGTGTAGGGAAATTGCAACGTCCGATTGCACATAAAAAGGCCAAATTCACGACCCGCCGCTCTTGACAAATTCATCGAGCATGGCCTGCTCAAAGTGCTTCGTGCCGACCGTGCGCTTCTCTTTTTCTTCTTTGGCGACGCGTTCGCGAGTCTTGAGCTTACTATTGATGTCCGCAAGCTCTGGCGCGACGCTCTGCTGGAGCGCGCGCCGCTTGGCCTCTTCCGGCGTCAGTTTCAGGTCTACGGGCACCGCCTTCTTCGTCTTCTTCGTTGGCTCTTTGCTGCTACCAAAGAGTCGTCCAAACACGCCCTTCTTCTTGCCCTGATCTCGTACGGATGTGGACGCTGCATCGTCTCCATTCTCGATATCTGCACCGCGCTTGCGCCGCGTGAGCTGCTCAATCTCCTGGTCTTTTTCATGGGCCACAGTCTCTAATTGTTCCTTGAGCTTGATAATCTCGCTTTCCAGTTCGATCGCCCTTTTCTTCATGATCGCCTCTCTCTCTTGAAACTGCACGCGGTGGCGTTCGTCGCCGCTCTTGAGCACAAACGGCTGCGTGTGGGTCGACTCTTTGGTCTCAATATTGAAATACAGCGTCTTACGCGTCGTTTCGTCCAAGATCTCGAGCCAGTCGCCATGAGTCGCAAAGCTCGACCAGGCAATCCACGTGTGCGTCGTCTTCTGACCTTTGGCGTGAGCGCTAGCAAAGCACGCGTCACAAAATCCATCGCCACACAAATTACAGAGCTTGGTGCACGTGCGGATCTCACAGTCGACGCAGTACGCGTCCAATTCGCTTGCGAGATCGTCCTTTAGAATCTCGAGCGACACAAACTCGTGATCCTTTTTGCTGTGACGGTGGAGCTCGTCAAAGCACGAGGCACAGAACGCCTCGTCGCACTGTGTACACGACCGCGTCGCGAGTACGACTTGGCACTCGACGCAGAGCAGCGCGCCGCTGCGAAAGTGGAGTGCCTGTGGGATATGGTGGGATGTTTGTGCCGTGTCATGGGCGCGCGGGAAGCACGCCTCGCAGGTAAAGCGACTTTGGCTCGGACACGCGCTGCAGTAATACGACGCCTTTCTGGCGGGCGTCTCACTGAGACAGGGGTTGTGCTGACATTCACTGGGCCGCTGCAGTGGCGTGAACACTTTAAAGTCGTGGCGGCTCGTGGTCGACAAGAGATTGTGCTCCAGTGTAAAGCACGCGTTGCAGTACACGGCATCGAGTGAGAGATCAGGCAGCAGACAGTCGAGACACTCCTTGTCAGCTTGCACGGCTTTGCACTTGCAGCAAAACCCGTCGGGGACCGCCACAGTCGGCTTCACCTCCTCCACAGCGGCGATTGGCTTTGTATCGTCAGGCTTTGTTGCCGACTTCTCCTTCTTCTTGGCAGGCTCCGCCTTCTTTGGCTTTTCTTTCTTCTTCGTCTCCTTTGCTGGTCTGGCCTCGACCGGTTTCTCCCACGCGCTCTCACCCGTGTTGGCATTGTAATAGTACCCATTGCCGGACGCGTCCTTGACGTACGCCCACGCTCCCTCCATTTCTTCTTCTTCATCCTCGTCCTCACTCGACTGACCCCTTAGTGCCCGCTCGAGCTTTTTCGCCTCGAGCTGGTCTTGCAGTTCCTGCTTGCGTGCCGCCGCGGCCTCGGCCTGCCACGTCGCGATCTCGGCCTCGCGCTTGGCGTCGCGCATCTTGGTTTCGAGTTCCTTGAGCCGCGTGAGCTGCAGTGCCATTTGCTCGTGGCGGTACCGATCCTGCCAGTCGCGCTCCTGGTCTTTGCACTTGCGCTCGCGAATGTAGGCGTCTTTGAGTGCTTCATCACGGCGCTTGGTTCGAAGTCTGTGGACACGGCGACGTGCAAGAAAGCCACGCGCGAGGCGCTGCAGCTTTTCAAGCATACGCAGTTCTAGCGCCAGTCGTTCACGCCGCTGAAGCTGGAGCACGACACACTCCGCGCGCGTCCGGTACCCACGGTACCGCCGCTGGAGACACACGACCGCCTGGTCCTCACGCTTCATTTGCTGCTTGGCCGCGCCAATCTGCCAGCGGATCAGCTGGAGCTGCTCGCGCGAGTAGCTCACTTTCTCGTCCCCTTCTACTGCTTCCTCTGACTTGGCGATGGCTTGCTGCATCACAAACGCGAGCAGCGGCGACTCGTTGACCTTGTGCTGGAGCGAGTGCGCGTACGCGCGCCGCTGCTGCCGGTCCACAACCAGCATGGCCTCGCGCAGCAGTGTCGCGACCTTGCGCGCCTCAATGCCGCGTGCACGCCTTTGGATCAGCACCGCCGATTGCTGTAGGAGCTGCTCCATACGAAGCTGCTCGCTGCGCAGCTGCCGCGTGACGCGTCGTGCCTGGTGGCCACGCGCAAGGCACTGCAGTTTGAGCGTCGCGTGGTACCGCTGCTGCTCCTCTAATTCTCTCTGATGTCGTTGGCGCCTTGCTTCGTCTCTGGCGAGGCGGCCACGCCACACACTCTGGATCGAGACCGTGGCGCGACGCGTGGTCTCCCATTTAAGGCGAGTGCCCCTGCCTCTCACGATCTTCTGGATCGAAATCGCCGACTGACGGCGCCGTTCACGCTCGCGCAGCAGCGCGTCCCGTTGGCGCTTGGCTCGGTGCATGCGGATGCGGCACTGCAATAGCAATGCACAGGCACTGCGGCGATGGTCCAGTCGTTCACGCTGTGCGAGAAAGCGCAGGTGGAGCACGTACCGTCCCTTGCGCTTACGCCAGCTCAGCTGCACACGGCGAGTGGCCTGTTCTAGATTCCGAACATAGCGACGTCGCCTAGCGTCACACCGCCCGAGAAAGCCACGCACAACGCGCTGGATATCAACTGCCATCAGATTCCTTTTTGCTTCGTCTCGTCGGATCGCGTTCATGCGTTCCATCGCCTCGACTCGTGCTTTCTCGTCGTCCAACAACTGCCGTCGTCGTTGAAATCGCTTGCGTAACTGCTGACGGTCTCCGTACCGCCGCCACGTTTGCTGAACCACACGGGCACATTCGTGGACGGTGGCCAACTGCACGCGTCGCAGCGCCGCGTGCTGACGCGCCAAGTACCCACGCGCGTTGCGCTGCAAATGGATCGATGCGATCCGTTCGCGCTCGCGCTGAATATCCCTGGCTAGCTGGAGCCGTTGCCTCGTGCGCCACGCGCACTTTCTACGCCAGCAGCACTGGATCGTAACCGCCGCAAGCGTGCGTATCACACGGCGAGCGATTCGCTTGTGGGTACGAATCCGTCGGAAAAAGAACGTAATTCGCTTGGCACACAGCGACAGCAACACCAAATTAAAGCCGTTCTTCAATGTGCGCCACTTCATGGCCGTGCCATAGGCTTCAAACGTGAGCAGCCGTTGGATCTCGACCGCGCGCTTGTACTCGCGGTCGAGCGACGCCTGCTTGAGGTCTTGGAGGAGTGATTTCGCGCGTCGCTGGCGGTAGAGACTCTGGATTTTACGGGCCGCGGCCTGCATCTCGGTCTGGACGAGCTGCTGTGTGGTAGTGTGCCACTTGGTATAGGCTCGTGCGAGCGTACCGACGTACGCGTCGCTGGCGAGCCGTTCAAACAGCGCGACGGCCTTGGTCTGTGCGTGCTTGACGGCGGCCTCGCGTCGCTCCTTCTCACGTTGTGTGTCTTGAAGTGTAAGCCACTGGTGGAACGCGTAATACAGCATGCGGTGCTGTAGCTTGGCAAAGATGGACGTGATGGTCTCGATACATTTGTAGCGGCAGTACGTCTTGTCGAGATTGCGTTCAAAGAGAAACGTGAGCGGGAGTCGCGCCTTGGCACGGTCGATTCGGTGGTACACGTGCTGCTGTAGCGCGCGTTCTTGCTGGTGGAGCCGCGCGAGTTGTTGGGGCAGGGACGCGGTCGGGATGTGGGTATTTGGCTTGTGGAGATCCGGAAAACTAATAGGACGGTTAGTGAAGGAGGAATTAGAAGGAGAGAAGCGTAATCGTACCGAAGAGAGAGGATACTGTGCGGCTTCTTCTTCTTTTGCTTGGGTTTGTGGCGCTGTCGCTGGTCCTCTTTGAGTGCCTGGAGATCGGCATAGATGCTCGTGGGCAAGACGACCTCTTTTTCAATGTGTGTCTTGGTAGGCACAGCTACGACCGATACAGCATCTCCATTGTCGGCCTCGGACCGAGTCGTTCGTGGTGAGACATAGACAGTGAGTGCAGCTTCTCGCTTGACGGTGGTCTCTGTGCGACGGCGTCTCCGATCTGGATGCTGTCGCCTTCGCTGGGCTTGGCCTGCCTGTTTTAGACTGTACTGAGCGTTGGCGCGTCTCTCTCGCGTGGTCTTCCGTCCTGATTCCTCGTCGTTAGAGCTGCTTCCACTGGATGGTTCTTCAGTCTCTTGGTCGCCATCGTGGACCCACTCGAACGGCGAGCGAAACTCTTCAATGGTCTCGGCATCGACGCGCAGCCACGGGTACTTGGCCGCCAAGTGCGTGAGATCCCAGGAACGACGCTGCACATGACGATGGTGGTGGTGGCGATGAGGAGGTGCGGACGACGCCATTGGGAGTTAGGAGCGGGCACCGTGGCGTCCATGGCCATGGGCCTCTTTGTTAACGACGCCACCCAAGCATCATAGGAGCTTCTTTTCGAGGCGGTATTTTTGGATAAGGAGAGTCGCGTTTATAGCAGAGACCGTGATAGAACCCTTGCTGGTGCGAAATGAACACAAGCGCATCAATGGAACGGCGAGAGTTCGACGACTGGTCGCCCGCCAGTGTCTTTGGTCGCACGGGCGCGCGAGCTGATAGTGTGCCGCGGTCGTCGATGCCTAGCAAGAATGCTCGTACGGTGGGGAGAAGCAATTCGTATCAGCACCTCACGCTCAGTGACAACAACGACACGGCACGAAAGGCGTCAGGTGGTTTAACAAAGTCTGGGACGCTCCGTTCCCCAGAAGAAAAAGATGAAGAAGAGGACCGTGACGCTCGAGAAGAACACGCGGTACGAGTGTTGCAAAAGTATTGGCGGGTCTCCATTCTGTATCGTCGAGAAATTGAAAGTGTCAAGCACGTCGAGCAGCTACGAGAGCAGCTTGAGATTGTATCGGCGCAA
>JAADVC010000653.1:0-17469 GCA_023334575.1 Pythium volutum
CCCCCCCCACACACACACACAGACACACACGCGTTGTTGGGTATGGTACCGGTATCATCGCTTCAATTCCCGTCCATCATATTATATCCTTGCTGCGTTTTTTGCTATTCCGAACAAACCACCTATCGACCGCCAGAGAGGAGCGACAGCAAGTTGCACTTGGGGTTGAGCGTGACTCTGCTCAGTCCGTCCGTGTAGAGCAGACTAATATTGAGCGCCGCAAACGCCTCGTCCAGTAGCGGCGCCTGGACCGCGCCGGGGTGGTCGCCGCGAATAAAAAATTGGACGCCACTGCCCAGCAGCCCGCTCACCATGCCCAGCATCGCCGCCATGGTCTTGGCGCTGTTGACGATCGTGAGCTCGAGCACCATATCGGTCGGTCCACGCGGTAGGCCAACGCTCACGTCGGTCGACACGGCCTGGCCCAGATAGTTTTGCTCGTGGTACACACTCAGATTGAGCGCGCCAATGCCGCGGATGCCCGCCTGGGAGACATTGTCGAGCGTCGTGTTGATGCGCAGCGTGTAGGCCGTCGCGGTGCATTCCAACAGCGTAATGTTGTTAACGCGCGGCTTCGGGTCGGCAAAGTTGGCAAACGCCTTGATTGCAAACGACCGGTCGAGCTCGAGGCCGCCGTACGAGAGACCCATCGCGCGGACCTTAATCGCAGCGTGCGTATCGATCGTAATGCTGTCGTCTGTGACCAGTGCCTTGCTGAGCCGACGAAACACGGCCGCGTCCGTGATCTCGGCAACGTTGCGGATCACGAGCTCAAAATCGTCGGCGCCCTTTTGGAATTTGTGCGTGGGCAGCGTGATGGCGCCAAAGGGCTTCTTGTCATAGTACAGCGTCGCGACGGCGTCGTCCATGGACGCCCTCATGGACGCGCTGTATGCGACGCGAAGACTGAGCGCAACATCGATTTCGTTACGGCTCGCGTTGGGCGAGAGCGTCAAAATGTCCATATAGTTGACGCTCATGCGGACCTTGTCGACGTACTTTTGGAAGATCGCGGGCACGACTGCGAGAAACACAATGAGCAGCACGACCAGCAGCACGGTCAACACGGACCCCACGATCGCTCCAATCCATTTCGTCTTGGACAGCGACCAGCACAAGAACCGCTTGGACGCGACGGCATGGGTCTCTGTATCCAAGCCAAGCTCTTCTTCTTTGTGGACAGCGGCACCGCCGCCGCCATGAAGTTTCTCGGTATCTTCATGGGCCTTGTACGAGGTCTCGGCCTGCGAGTCGTTTGGCGTCATGTTGATGTGGCGTCGCTGGCTGGCGTCTTCTTGGAGAATGAGCGCGGGGGCGTCCACGTCATGCGCACGGTCCACGCGGTTGATAGATGCCATTGGAGGTGTCCTGCTTGCAATCGGAGGGAACAGACCGTGCGTTGTGTCTCGGGTGGTATCAGAAACGAAAACGGTTGGGCTCACTGTTTCATCCAATCCGTGGACGACAAACTGATCGGTATCCGTTGGAATCAGCGAGATGCTGTCGAGATGGCTATATGAAAGGCGACGTGATTGCATCACGTTGATGAATGCCAGCATCAACGTGGTAATCACGGGCACAAGCAATGGACGTTGCCGACCCATCATTCAGTATCAACAGTCTCAAGTTGCGTCTGCCTCTCAAAGGCAACGATGCCATCAAGAACCCATGGCTGAGAAATCAAAACGCGAGAGTAACGGCGGATTGTATTAATACTTACACCTTTTTGTTCATCCGCTAATGCGCATTGTTAATGTGCAATTCCACGCCCATGAAAACACTTGTGGGTCGGCTATCCACTGGCTCCATCGTGACTGTCAGGCGCGTGACGGAGCCCGCATACCTGGCTTTGATCTTTGCGATGCGATCGGCCACATCTTGTTCGATAACCAATGATCTGTCATCACCGCGTTCACTCGCCGCGTCGCCATCAGGAGAGCTGACTATAAGCTGAAATCGAAGCCTCGACAAGAGTACCTTGTCGTCTCCTTCGAGAAACTGGAGGAGCCCGTAGATCGCCTCATGGACACTCCCGACGGCCATGAGCTCGACCTTACAGAATCGCTCCCTCTTACTCTGGACAATCGATCCAAGCACCTTCGTCAGGCTGTCGAGAGCCAGCAAAATGGGAGAGATCACCACTTCGTGAACAGTGGACTGGTCGACCAATTGTACCAGCGTTTCGGTCGATATCAAACCCGCTCGCTCGAGCGAGCGAGGAAAAAAACACCGAACGCTTTCGAGCTGCGGGCAGTTGCGGATAACACTTGCAAGAAGGGTATCCAGTGAGCCGCTTCTCGCATGGCATTGTTGGTCTGCGAAAGTGCAGTAGTTGGGCATCCATAGCGATACAGATCTGAGCCCAGGAAGAGCTGGAAACATGGTTTCGAGACTCGAGATGTCGGCTGGATCCGAGGCGATGGACGTGTCTTCCACACGCAAGTCCCGCAGCACTGGCTTCTTGGTCTGTCGAAATTGCTCGACGAACGCTGCGCTGATCGGCGCCAACCGCCACGAGAATTCGCGTAACTTGGAGCAGTTTTCGCAGAACGCTCTCCATACGGATGCCTCCACATTGCCGAGCTGTCTCGTGATCAGTGGTCCCATGGGATTCCGCTTGTGCCAGCCGTGGAGGTACTCGAGACGAGGGCAATACGCTGCCACAGCCGAGAGCAGTTCATTGTACTGGCCGTTGGGACGACTGGGCCACTCTGGTATACAGAGCCCGACAAGTCCACCGTTCCTTGAATGCCAGACGCGAAGCGCCGCATCGAGGTGGCCCGTCATCCTTTCGAAGGTCGAGAATTCCGCAAACGTCGACGACCGTTTGTGCGAGAGAACAAGAACCTGAACGTTTGGACACGCCACGGACGCCGCGTCAAGAACCTTATCCACGAGACTGAGGCACACGTCGAAGAGATCGAGTCGCACGAGACACGGGAACACACTGAACACGAGGCTCCAGTCGATTTGGCTGAGGCGGTCCGGTCGGAGCGCCGAGCGCGGCACCATCAGCGGCACTGAGGTCAGCTTCGGATACTGCGCGACGAACTGGACTTGGATGACGTGGTCGCTTTCTTCTCTCGTGGGCTGTTGGATTTGGCTCGACGGAAGCTCGCTGTTTGCAAACTCGACACGGTGCACTTGGTTCTCGTACGTTTGCACCAGCGACTGCACCAGTCGTTTCCAGTCTCCGCAGACCAATAACAACGGCGCGAGTTGCGTCCGAAAGATGCTGACGTCGAGACCGTTGGGCTGTCGAACAGCAAAACGCTGTGGTGCCGCCAGGAAGCCCACGACGGTCTCACCAACACATGCCCACGGCAGTCGCGCAAGCGGACCTGAGCTTGCAAACCACACGACAGCTTCTGGCTCTGTTGCCTCGCCGCGGTGTCGGTGAGCTGGACGCGATGTCGCGGCATCGCGACCACGACGACGTCGGCGCATCGTTGCGATCGTGTGGAGAGACTTTGGCGACGAGTCGCACACATGCCATGGCACCACGATTGGTAGGATGATGGGGAGTATTGGCCAATCATCCTCGAGCACAAGTGAGACGGACGGGCACGAATGACTGAGTTCCCAGGTCACTACGTTCTTTCTCCCTCTCTCCCCTCCCCTCCGCTCTCCGTTGGATTTTTTGTTGGGGACGGCGTCTAACAAATGCGAGGTCAATATTGGTACTAACGGCTGCTGGAGGCGTTCACGAAATGGCGACACACTAACTAAATTTTGTGCACGATTGATTCACAGTCAAGCACGCTTGGCGAGCCGTGCCTTCTTGACCTTTCGCATCGCGTTGTGGTATCCTTGAAACTTGGCGAGCGGCGCCCACATGCTCGACTTGTCGGGGTTGTGCTTGTGGTTTGCAAACTCGAGTTCCGGTGGCGGGTCAGGAAAGCGCGCGAAGGCCCGCGTGCGCATGTACTCGATGCACTGCTCGCTGCCCAGGCGCAGCATGTCAATCACTGGCCCTCGATACCACCACCAATAGTGCTTCTCTGGCTGGAGATCAAGGTCCACAAAGAACTCGGGCCCGAGCGTCTCGAACGCTTGTCCAATCACGTGCTTCTCGAAAAACCGCGTTGCGACGTCTTGACGAATCTTGCGGTCCCGCTGGCGACTAATCTGGTATTGTGGGGACCCGTACTGGAACCAAAATTTGCGTTCCCACACGGTGCGCGCGTGGCGTTCCCAAAAGGTTTTCAAGTCGGCGGCAAGATCCGCGTGCTCGGTTGCGTCAAAAGGGTACGTAATGTTGGCCACGTCAAACACCTTTTCCCACGGCCGTTGCTTCTCGATCGCGAGCATCGCGCTGAAGACTGCCATTCTCTCTGTTGTTGTGATCTTCGTTTGCTTCTTGCAACGCCCAGGCTTCTTGCTGGGAGACTTGAGAGGATACCGAGCGGCGTTACTCTGCCGCTTGCGCTCGGAAGCGACCACAGTTGAGTGGGCACTTGTGGGTGACTGCGGGTGCACCCGAAATGGCTCTGCCGACCGTAGCGGCACGACTGCAATCGCTTGGCGCTGGAACGCGACAAAATCCCGCAGGCAGTCGTCGTCGCCGACGCAAAACTCGGCAAAGATCGACTCGAGCCAGTCCCAGTTCTTGAGCTCGACCTTGGCGGCCAGCGCCGCGCGCAGCTCGGCAAACTCACGACAGGCATGTCGGTGGTTCATGCCCGCATGGTGCTGGCGCGTGCGCATCAAGATCGCGTCGGCGAGGGCACGCTCATCGGCATCGGGGTTGTCGATGGGCACGATCGCGACCAGCGGGAACGCGAGCCGCACCATCGTGTCGACCGTCTCCAAGCATTGCGGCGCCGTGAGAAACTCGGACACGGCGCGGCTGAACAACTCCAGACTGTCGGTTTGTAGGCGGTGGAGCAGATACTGGCAGAACGGAAGCAGCAGCGACGGCGACGCCATGGTGGTCCACAGAGATCTCTCTCTTTCCGCATCATCCGTTGGATCGGGATCAGATTGTGGGTTCAGATAATATCTGATTGGTGGAAACGAATTCTGCATTACAGAACTTGTTTTCACCAATCATAGACACAGAACCAGAGAGTGTATAGTTGTCCGGATACTGGTATACACTTCAACGTAAGGGTTCACAATGCACCAACACAAAAGTGCGGTGGGAATGGTTGGGTGAGCTCATTTGCCAAGCATCCGACTGTGCCACGGATTTGCGGAAGCCTGGAGTGAACCCACCAATCTCCGCGGCTATGCAGTCTAGTTGGGTGGGTCCACACTTTCTACTGCTTGCGAATGGAGCAGAAACACGGGGTTTTCGGTCTGGGCCAGCCAATCATGTAGACGAGTCTAGGACACGCAGAACTCATGGCCAAATGTCACTGTGGTCGTACTACGTAGTAGTCTCGAGGACCAGAAAGCATCACACCGCGCCAGCGTTACTGTACTGTACTGCTTGCTACTGTACAAAGCTTTTGGCAACACGGATCCCGAAATTCAGGTCGTTGTCGCGTTGCACTCGATCGTGCGTCCGCGGAATCTAGGCTCGTCTGGCGGCGTCTGACAAGAAAAGCTGATCCCAAACAAGTACGTACACTGCAGCGTTCGTGTTGCACTCGGAAAAATGGGATGGCACTATTTCGGGGGAGGGATGTTTTTTGCCTTTGTTGAAGTTTCCACTTTCATTCTCCATCGCCGCTGCTGATTGGTGCATGTGACTAGTTTGAACAAGCTTAGTCTGCAAGTCAAGCTACCAGCTGTTCGTAGTGTCATCATTCCGAGCCTTTTCGAGATGCTGTGACTCCAACAGCCACGCATGTGGCCCACGGTCTCAGTCCAGTTGCAACGCATCTCTTTTACCGATAGCCGGACATAGTTTATAGATTTGAAAACAGTTTGGTTCCAAAGTTAGTACGGTAATCCGATCTCTAAATCTGATAGACTTGTAAAACGTATAAATCTTGCATGTGGTTTGGCTTTCGTTTCCAGACTGTTTTCTGACTCCATGTTCAGCATCCTGGTCCGCGGTCGCGGCGTCGTTCGCCGTCTTTGTCTCCTCTCCTCTTCTCCTGCTTGCTGCCCACACAGACGCGAGACGTCACGCCGCTTGGAACTTGCCTCCCACAGTCGCGCGGTTGTGCGTTGCTCGTGGGAATCCTCTTGTCCTGTGGTTCTGTGGCTCTGTGGCACGCGGCAGTTGATCGACTTTTTTTTCATCCATTGTCTTTTCCCAGCCACTTCTTCTTTTTCTTCCTTTCGATAATCCGACCAAAAAATCATCCTCTCGTACAATTCCACCATGGAACGCTTTGACTCGCTGCCGCTGCTGCTGCTGCAGCGCGTGCTCGCGTTCGCGGACGGCGACTATGTCGTCGACGTGCTGCCGCGCGCGCCGCAGTTGCCCACTGAGTTCTTTGCGACGCTCGCGAAAGTCTCCCGTGGCTTCGGCGTGCTGGTCCAGCAGCTCACCGAGATCCACGCGTCCACGACGCTCGCGATCCACGTTGTCTATGGACGCGACCACGAACTAAGGGAGCTTGACGCGCACGTGCGGCTCCGCGGCGCGACGCTGCGCACACTGTCATTGCGACTCGGCACGAACGAGTTTATCCGGTCGTTTGAGATCTTCAAGGCCCGCGAGGACGAGCAGCGCATTGACGACCACGTGCAGATCGACTGGCACGCCGTATTTGCACGGTGCCCCAAGCTCCAGCGGCTCGACTTGTCGGGCGTGCCGCTCCACTCGCAGCATCTCAAGCGCATTCTCGAGGCCGCGTCGACGCACAGCCACGACGTCAAGGCACTCATCATGCCCAAGCGCGAGTGGCACCGCGGGCCCGTGACCAGCGAGTGGCTGCCCACGATGCACGTGCTGTACCGCGCGCTCGAGCGCTGGCACGCAGACGGACCGCGCGGCGGCACGTGCGGACTGCGGCAGCTCAGTGTGCCGCAGCGCATCACGCGCAGCAACGGCGACGCGACGATCCACGAGCTCGCGGACCAGTACTTGCTCGCGGTCGCAGCGTTTTGCCCCGATCTCGAGTACTTTGACGGCTGGAAGGACACGTACCAGCAGGTCGATGCACGGCTGCTCTGCGAGGAACTGCTCTACTGCTCCAAGCCGGCGTGGCACGTGTTTAACGACCGGTGCCGCAAGATCCGCGAGCTGAACTGGTACGTGCTGCCGTTCATTGACGACTTTTTCGACGTGTTTGCGGCCTTTCCCAAGCCGCAGCTCAAGAAGCTCACGATCGCTGGAGGGGACCACATTAATTTCAACGACAATGCCGTCTTTGGCACGTACTACCAGGACGGCGCGTGGAGTTATTCGTCGGCACGGCTGAACCGCATCTTGATGGCGTGTCCGGCCTTGGAGGAATTGGATGTGACGTTCCAGTTGCCGCCGTTTGACGACGGCGCGCGGCAAGACACGATCACGGACGGGCTGCTTGTGTCGCTCGCACGCCACTGTCCCCAGCTTCGGTCGCTCGTGATCACGGAGCTCTTTGACG
Organism: Pythium volutum; assembly: GCA_023334575.1. Classification (NCBI taxonomy): domain Eukaryota; phylum Oomycota; class Peronosporomycetes; order Pythiales; family Pythiaceae; genus Pythium; species Pythium volutum. The sequence continues at coordinate 7,491 of JAADVC010000653.1, forward strand.
CCGACTTTTACGGGTCCATTGAGGGCGTGACCGACAAGGGCGTGTGTGCGATCGCCAAGCTGCCGCAGCTCGAAGAAGTGCGGCTCAAGGCGACCTACTGTGAAGGTGTCGGCATTGCGTCGCTGGTACTAGAGACGCCCGTTGGTGCCCCCGAGCGGTCGGTCAAGCTCGTGATTGGCGAGGACGCGAGCGACGGCGCGGAGACGGGCACGATGTACCGCCCCGGGTTCTATGAGATCCTGGCCGAGACACTGGGCATCTTGGTGGACCAGAGCGACCGTCTCCACGACAAGAGGTTTACGCTCAACCTCCAGGGCCGCCACCGCGGTCGCCCAAACGCCAAGCTCTGGCGCGGCACGGCACACCTGCTCAAAGACCAACTGCAGGTGCTATGTCCGTGGCTCCACATTGGCATCACGGAGCGCCACCGCCAAGTCACCATGGTGCTCACGACGTCGCTCCCGAAATTCACGGCACGCCGGCCACGGCCGCTACCGTCGCGGACCGACAGCGTGGAGCAGTGGTGGCCGCTTGCCGTCATGTCGACGCTTGTGCGGGCGAGCCAGTCGGTCTGGTGCTGGTTCGTGCCCGAAGCCTGGCAGCTCCCGCTCGACGAGCAAAAGAAAATGCTCCCGGCCGCCGCATAAAGAAGCGGGCGGGCATACTAGCGTAACGTTACTCATACCGGTACTACTACGATCATTGTATTCATTTATTCCCAGTGCGTAAACAAAACAAAACTGTATCTTGATGTGGAAAATTAAACTGGTTGCACTGTCTTCAATCCGAACAGGGTGGGTCTCTTCCATAGTTCGCGCGTACTAGTACACACATGCTCGGGTTCTGGAAGATTCACGCGCAATGAGAAGTCGCAGCCGTGCCTTGGAGATGCTTTCTCCACTGTGGCGTGGACCGCGTGGCCAGCCTGTCGAAACGTGTCGCGGAACTGGGTGAGCAGGGTTTTCTATTGCGTGGCGTGTGTGCTCGCGGAACTTGCTCGACGAAGATTGGTGGAGCTTCAGCGCAAACGACGTCGACGGTTTGGTGGTGTTTGCTGCAAATCCAAATGGATCAAAAACTCTAAAGCACGCTGCATGAGCTCGAGATCGGATGTAACTTCATTTCAATGCCATGTAGATTTCTCGTGCAGCACGCGTGCAAAAGATCCGCCATGCCAGGTGGACTGATGCAGACGGGGGGAAGAGACACACGTCGTAAGGACTCCATACGAGCGAGTGTGGGGATGCCAAGATCAGTAACCATGGGAACTTTCATTCTAAAAGTACTAAAATGCGAATCGACTCGATCGTGGGACAGTGCTCGGCGATCGCAGCGACGGTCGCGTCGTGCGGCGTGACGAAATACAAGTGGAAGTTGCCAGCGAGAAGGAGGACTGCAAGTTCGCGATCGTACGGAAGAACTCGCCGACGGTCGCAGCGTCGACGCCTTAAATGCTCGCAAAGGCTTGAAAGTACGGCTTGGCCACGGGAGGAACATGCCAGTAAAACTCGACCAAGCGTGGAAAGTACGGCGTCACGAGTCGCCACGTTTCAATGTCAATGCTGAAGATACGGCCGCCGCCACTATCTCTCGGGTCGACGTCATAAGAGAGGTTCGAATGCGGTGTCCAGTCGCGAAGGTATTGGAGGCGGGGGTAATGCTCGTTCACCATTGTCAGTAGCCTGTGTTTCGTGTCGTCATGCCAGAATTTGTACCAGGAAAGCAAGAGCAGACGGAGGCCCCCGTTCGACACCTTTCATCGTGGTAGCAGACGCTCGAGAACCTCGAGCAGATTCGTATTGTCCAGTTCGCGCTCGGAGATCTCACGACACTGCGTTGGAAGGATGAGTGCTTCGAGATGTGGACAGTGGAGCGACGCTGCCTCCAGTACGCGGTCCAGACGCTCGGGGTCAAATGGTGTGAGCGACAGATCGAGTCGCTTCAGCGCCCCACACACGCGAAAGACTTCGCTCCAGTCGAAGGCCCGGTTCTCAATGACGGCAAAATCAGGCCTGAGTCTGCAACCAAATACCGCTTGCCAATCGGTCCCATGGTCGGCTCTGGAGTCGTCCAAACACCACCTCGAGTTGCGTGGCCTGCGCGCCGCGGCGGCGGATGGTATCCACACCGTCGGTCAGTGCGTGCTCCACCTGCCACCACGTCTCGACACGGATCTCCCGTAACGCGTAGCGCTCCGCAAACGACTGAGCGTGTGCACGCCACGCGTGAGAGACTTGCTAGGTCGCGAAGAGCTGGTGGCGGTACTGCACAACATCCATACCATTCAGAATAAGCGCGTCCGCGGGGACCGCGAGGAACGAAAAGACGTCTTCCAGTAGCGCTACAGGCAACGCCGTGATCGACAGGACGACGCGGGGATGCGCTGGCTGTAGAGGCCGCAGTGGCGCTGCAACGAGCACATCAGGTGGCGGTCGCTTCGCCATTGCAGTGGGGAAGAAGACGACGAGATGGGAACTGCATCGGAAAGCCCTGGTAACAGGCCACCGTCGTCTGTGATTGGCGAAAAGATCATAAAAAGACCATCATTCCGTCTTATCCCAGATATCTTCAACATGATTGGTCAAAATCATCTATAGTGCTCTGTGATTGGCCAGAAAAGGATGGAGTGTTGAAGACTATCCAGATAACGCGGGCAGACACCTGTTCCTTCCCGCCAAAAAAGAACCGCTTGAGGCCAACGAGCAAACCATGACCAAGCTCAGCGGCAGCAGCGCGGCCGACGGCCTACTCCTCTTCTGCGACTATCTCGCGCATCGCGTCCACACGGAAAACTTGGAGTTGCTGCACCGCATCATTACCGAATTCCACGCGACGCCACGCCACTTTGTGACGGTCCAATCGCTGCTCGCGATCGGCTTCCCGGCCATCACCATTGTTCCCGTGGATAACGGCGACAAGACGGCGCGCGAGTCTGCGCGGAATCTGCGGCGCCGTGTTCGCTCGGGCCGCGCGCCGCCCATGGACGTCCGCGCAATGCACGATCTCTATACGGCGCTGCACGGCACGGTCGAGCTCACCAACTGGCACTGGCTGTTGGCCATCTACAGCGACTTTTGCACGGGCACAGAGGCGACCATCAAGCAGTTTGTCGCACAAGACGCAGCGACTGCCATCTTTCCCATCGCTCCCATCACCGGCGAGTGGGTTCTGACGGATCCGAAGCCGCCGATCGGGCAAGACTCCGGGAACAATACTGTAGCGATCCCCGTCGTGCAAGACACTGCAGAATGCGTTCCATCACGTGCCGAGCCGCAGGCATACCGGTACGACGAGACCATCGACAGGATCCGCGCGGCCGTTGCGCGCGTCGAGCGCAAGGCACCGTGGGAGCGGATCTATGACGTTTCCAAGATGGTCTATCCGTTCAACGCCTATGCAAATCCGGATCTCGCGAGTCGTCTCCGTGCATTCTGGGAGAAAGACGCGCGCGCCGTGTGGGAGCGTCACTTTTGGTGCCCGTTCCAAGACACACAAGAGGTCCAGGGCACGCCGTACTATGCGCGCAAGCTGCGGCAACAATACGCGGCCACACACTTTGCCAAGATGGTCATTCGCCCCGTCTTTAATGCGTTTGGCGCACGGTTCTTTGTGGAACTAGACGCGCAGCCCGACGCGATCCACTGGTGGTGGTATCGAGCACCAGTCGTGGATTTGCTCAAGATGGCGACGGCCGTTGGCGTGGAGAGAACGCTCCAGTATATCGAGACGCAGGCCAAGAAGCCTGCCCCGAGACTTCCATCGGCCTTGGACAGTAACAAGACCCGACCGCCGAGTATGTGGTCGACCATGCTCATGACGCAGCACGTTGCAAACGCGATTGACGAGCTCGTGGAGGACCACGTCGCCCACGCACAGGCCAAGTAGAAGCGACGTATGTGGCTCCACGAACAAGACGATTGAAACAACACAAAAAGCTCATAATGCAGGCAAAGGAATATCAACCCAAACATATGCAAGACTACTTCACGGTAGCTTCCTCTGCCTCATTCGCCCTCACCCTTTGTCTCGCTATCTGTATGCGGCGACCGCGCGCGCTTCCGGGACGCCGCCGACGACCGTGAGCGAGACTGGTTCTGCTTCGTGAGGCGCACGACCGCATCGTGCACGTGCTTCATGGACTTGGTCGTGGACCACATGCTGGGGCTTTGCGTATCGTGGAGATTCGCGCGCATGTGGAATTGAGGGCGCGGCGTCGGAAAGCGCTTGGTCGCCTGCGTTTGCATATAGCGAATACAGTAGTCGGTGCCTTCGACAGTCGCCATGTGGACAAGGTCTACGAGTGGCTCTCGGTACCACCACCAGCGGTGGCGCTTGCGTTGCGCGTCGAGGTCCACAAAGAATGCGCCGCCCAACGCGTCATACAACGGCGTCATCACGTTGGTCTCAAAGCTGCTGGTCGCCGCCCGGTCGTCACTGCGCTGTCGCTTGTACTCCTCGTCGTAGGCACCGTCCGGGATGCGGCACCAAAAGCGACGCGTCCATACGGCGCGCGCGTAGCGAGCCCAAAACGCAGAGAAGCGTTTCGCCAGTGCAGGATGCTGCGCGGCATCAAACGGATACACAATGGTCGCGACGTCATACATTCGATCCCAAGGGGCAGTCGCTTCAGGGTGGTTCCTAACCCACCTTCAATCTCGTCTAGCGCAGCGCGCACGACGCCGACAATATCGACGAGTGCTGGGTCCCTATTCTTTTCGAATCGAAAGAACGGTGCCAGTGTACGCCCACGTGCGGCCTCACTATCGTTCGTAGTGCGCTGTTCGTTCGTGCGACGACTGTGGCTTGGTACGTGGCGAACCCGTAGTGGAGTTTCCACGACTTTGTGATCGTTGCCTCGCGACCCAACGGACGGGCATACCGGCACAATCGCAATGGATTCCGGCTGCAGCGCAACGAATTCGCGAAGCGTGCGGTCACTTTCCGTCTTGAATTCACGGTAGATTTGTATCAGTAGATCCCAGTTCACGAGCTGGATGCGGTCGCGAAGCGCTACGTGGACGTTGTGGATCTCGTTCCCGTCATCGTCGCTAGATGCCTGGTCCTGCATGCGCTGGAGAAGCCTGTCGGCGTTGGCTCGCGCGTTCGAGTCCGGCAACTCGAGTGGGCGGTGGCCACAAGTGGGTAAACACGGTAGATCATTTCTTCCACGCGCGTGAAGCACGGTGGATCTTCCAAGAACTCGACCGCAATGCGGTAGAAGACGTCGATATGGTCGGCTTGCACGCGGTTCGCGAGGAGCTTGCAGAACAGTAGGATCGAGTGCCTTGGTCCGGCGCTTGCCATGGTCACTATAATATATTAGCGAATACGATAATTTGGTGGAGAGAGAAGAATTTCACATGTGATCTCAATTGTGCACATGCACAAAAAGAAACAATACACTGACCCCCACATTACCCTCCGTGTCGTCCAAGGCTCAATCGTCGTCGTCCTCCTCATGAGGGCCTCGCTCGTTTCTGTGGCGTTCCAACTTGAGCAGATACAGCGCCGGCCGCATTCTGTTTCTTGCGGAGTGCCACGACCGCGTCGTGAATGTGCTTCACTGGTTGTGACGTAGACCACATGCTGGGGCTTCGCATGTCGTGGCGAGTCGCGAGTGCGTGGAATTGAGGGTGCGGCGTGGGGGGACTCGTGGTCGCTTGCGTTTGCATATAGCGAATACAATAGTCTGTTCCCTCGGCGCCCGCCATGTGGACGAGATCCACGAGCGGCTCACGAAACCACCACCAGCGGTGGCGCTTGGACTGGGAATCAAGGTCCACGAAAAATTCGGCACCGAGCTCATTGAAAGTCGGCAACATCACAGACTCTTCAAAGTATCGGCCTGCCGCACGGTCGTCATATCGCAGTCGCTTGCACTCGTCGTTCTCGCTGCCTCCGGGGAAGCGATACCAAAAGTGACGCTGCCACACGGCGCGCGCGTGGCACTTCCAGAACTTTGCCAGTCGTTTCGCCAGCACCGGGTGCTGCTTCGCGTCAAACGGGTACGTGATTTTTGAGACGTCATAGACGCGAGTCCATGGGGTGGTGGCTTCAATATCGTCCAATGCAGCGCGGACAATGCGGAAAAGCTCGGCCACTGCTGGATCGCTGTCCTTTCGGAATCGACGGAATGACCGAACATCCCAGCTAGCGGGGCCTTCTTCGCTCTTTGTTTCTTCCTCAAACTCGGCCTCATCTTTCACACGGTGCGTTTGCTGTGGAGCAAGGTTTCTCAGTCGATCAGCATCAGTGATGTCGTGGCCGTTGCCTGGAGCTGGGCACGTCGGCGGACAGACCGGGAGAATCGCAATCGCTTCCGGCTGCAACGCAACAAACGCGCGGAGCGTGCGGTCACGTCCCACCATAAATTCACGGTAGATTTGCACCAGCACATCCCAGTTCGCCAACTCGATGCGACCACGCAACGCTGCGTGGAGCTCCTGGAGTTCATCGCTTTCGTCATTTCCGTCGCATTCCTGTTCACGCATGCGCTGGAGCAGCCGGTCCGCCTTGGCTCGTACCGACGGATCCGGCAGTTCGGTCGGCAGGATAGCAACCATAGGGTAGACGCGGTAAAGCATTTCTTCCACGCGCGTGAAGCATGGCGACTCTTCCAAGAACTCGACCACAATGCGGTAGAGGACATCAAGATGGTCGGCGCGAACACGGTGCGAGAGGAACTTGCAGAACAGCAAGAGGGTGTGCCTTGGCCCGGAGCTGCTCGCCATGGTCGTCAGCTTACCTAATCTGGCTGGAGTGTCTTGCGCGGAGAGGCGAGTGGGGACGAACCACAGTTGGAACGGGTTTCTTCTATGTGAGACAAGATGATGGAGTGATTGTCGAGCCTTTTTCCCAACACTTGGGACGTGCGCGAAAGTATTACCTTGCCTTCTAGTTAATATATTTCGAGAAGTAATACTGCTTGCCTCCCGTACTACTTTCGCTCATGTTGACGCACACACGCAGCAGATATAGGAGATATAGGAAGAGCGAGGGATGTTTCAGTGCTAGTGCGAGAACACATTCACGCAAGAGCAGTTCAGTCGGCAAGATGGCAACCGTAGGGTAGACACGGTAGAGCATCTCTTCCACGCGCGTGGAGCAGGGTGGCTCGTCGAGAGACTCGACCGCGATACGGTAGAGAACATCGAGATGGTCTGCGTGTACACGATGCGACAGGAACTTGAAGATCAGCACGGTCGTGTGCCTGGATCCAGAGACTGTCACGACCCGATCCCTCAACGCACGGGGCACGGATAGAAAGAGAGGACGAGAAAAATCATGGAAATGAATGAATGGAATGGCGCGGGTTCGACGGGTCCCTTTTATGTGAGACAGGAAACACTTCACAATGCTGATCGTACGATTCGCCGCTTTCTCGGTCCATTCAATCTGTACAGCGTCTCCCATCGCATCAATGCGTGTGTGCGTGACGAAAGAAAGCGCGAGCGAGAATATATATACGAACTCATGCTCAACGCAAAAAAATTCGCACAAAAAAACACTTACCTCATCTGCTGTCGCTCGCTTCTTTTTCCTCTTCCTCCTCCTCCTCCTCCTCATAACCCTCTGTAGCAGATCGCGCTCTCTTGCGTGATGGCGTGGTGCGGGTGATCACAGTGCGAGCACGAGACTTGTTCTTGACCGCAAGCCGCACGATCGCATCGTGAATGTGCATTACGCGCTCCCGCATCGACCACATGCTGCGGCTCTGCGACGCGTGTAAAGCTGACATAACATGAAACTCAGGGTGTGGAGTCGGGTCGCTTGTGAGTTCATGTAGTGAACGCAGTAGTCGATGCCCCTGGTACTAGCCATGGCTACAAGATCCACGACGGGGCCACGGTACCACCATCAGTGAAGTCGCTTGGGTTGAGCGTCGAGGCTGGCGATGAATTCCGCACCAAACGCGTCAGACAGTGGGATGATCACTTCGTTCACAAAGCATCGAGACACAATTTTGTCGAGGTTTCTCTGGTCGGTGAGCTGGCGCTGGCACTCGACACCAAAAGTGACGCTGCCACACAGCGCGCGCGTAGCCCTGCCAGAAAGTCGCGAATCGTGTGGCCAACGCGGGTTGCTGTGTCTTGTCAAATGGATACGTGATGGTGGAGACGTCGTAGATTTGCTCCCACGGAGCAGTCGCTTCAATCAAGTCGAGTTCTTCGCGGACAATGCGAGCGACTTTAGCCACTGCTGAACTTGTTCCCTTTCGACAACGTGGTGGCGCTTCTGGATCCGACTTGTCATCTTCTTTCGCGGTCCGGTTACTGTGGGCGAGGAAATCGCCGTCGTTTAATGCGTGAAAGTTGGAAGGAGATACAGGAAGAATCGCAATCGCTTCAGGCTGCAATGATACAAACTCGCGTAGCGTGCGATCACTTCCCGACTTGAATTCACGGTCGATTTGCTCTAGTTGGCAAGTGTCATGCGGTCGTGGAGCACAGCGTGGAGATCGCGGAGCTCGTTGCCTTCGACGTCGCGTTCGCTGCTGATTGCGCATGTGCTCGAGCAGCCGATCCGCCTTGGCTCACACCTTCGGGTCTGGCAGGTCTCTAGGCAGGACGCCGACCATAGGGTAGACGTGATATAGCATTTCCTCCACACGAGTGAAGCGTTGTGGCTCGTCCAGCGACTCGACCGCAATGCGATAGAGGACGTCGAAATGGTCAGCGTGCACACGGTGCGCGAGGAATTTGCAGAACAGCAGGATCGTGTGCCTTGGTCCGGTGGTCGCCGTGGAATTTGTCAACGTCACCTATCTCGCTGGACCTGTTGGAGAGTGGAGGTTTGCAATCGTGTCCGTTTTATGTGAGACAAGACCGCATTAAACTTTTAAAAGAGTGATGGCCACACTGTTTCTTCTCGCTCTCCTCGGCAAGTGCATCTCTCAACGGGATCATCTGCCCACACCCTGGAGACCGAGACGAATGGCGACGACTTGGGGACGGCACCAGTGCCTCTCCTTAAACTCTTTATCGACTTTATCGAGCGTCGTCTCGAGACGGAGAACATCGATCTCTTGCGACGCATCGTCGATGAGTTCTTGCACACGCCCCGAGAGTACGAGGCGGTCCAGACAATGGTGCGTATGAGCATCCCCATGGTGACCATCCTGCCGATAGACCGCAGCGTTACAAGCACCGAAGGAGTCCGCGCACCAGCTCTTGATGCGTATGGGCGAGAGAGCGGCACAAGCACAGGACGATGCATCCCTCTTTCACACATTCCACGACTCGCTCCAGCCCAAGATCAAGTTGGTCAACTGGAACTGGCTGCAGCAAATCTACGACGAGTTTTGCGCCGGCAACGAAAACCAACTCGCCGACTTTGTGGCGGCTCAACGACAAGCAATCTCGATTGTTCCCGTGCGGCCCATTCCCCAGTTCCAGCCCAAGCGCTGTGGTCTGCCTCCTGCGTCGAGACTCCTTTGCCGTAGAGACCCCATCAAGAACGAGAGCGATGACGAATGTGGGGTAACATGCAAAGTGACAACCGCGGCGCTGGATAAGAAGCACGGCATACCCCGCACCCACTACCCTCCGTCGGTCGCGATCTCTAGTCTCATTCTCCAGAACCGCGTCGTTCTCCTCGCCGAGCTACGCGCGGTCGAAGCGCAAGCGCCATGGACCGTGTTATCGACAGTACCCAATATTGAGTTGCCCTCCCACTCTCGTGACCACAAGCGACTCGAGACGGCGCTCACGCGGTTTTGGCACACGCATTCGCGCGCCGTGTGGGAACGCAACTTTTGGTACCGGTTTCCGTTCCATGACGTGGCCTTCAAGCAGGAGCAGCACGACCGCTGTCTGCGCCAAGACCGAGCCGCTCGCTTCTTTGAGACCAACGTGCTGGTCCCATGCTACAACGCATTTGGTGCGCAGTTCTTTGTGGACTTGGACGCACATCAGGAGCGTGTCCCGTGGTGGTGGTATCGTCAGCCTATTGTGGACATTGTGCGGCTCTGCGATCGTGA
>JAADVC010000654.1:0-17458 GCA_023334575.1 Pythium volutum
CAAAGACATGACATCTGCGTCTGCAAAGCATCTACCCGCCCGTCTCGATCTTGCTGTTGGAGCTCCTATGACGCTGACGTTCAACATGGAACAACGCATCGGTTTGTGCAATGGGTCCAGAGGTATAGTGTACGACGTCATCGATGACCCTGCCAACCATCAACCTATCGTGCTAATGCGAATGCAGGACTACAATGGTCCATCATTCGTCGACGGTGTCAGTGCCGTCATACCAATCACCTGTCGATCAGCATCACTCGTGAGTGGAGCAAAGAGTCTCTATCGACTATCGAGGACCGCACTACCTCGGCGACTAGGATACGCATCGACCATCCACGAGAGCCAAGGACAGACGTGTGAGAGTGTTGTTCTCAACCCATCGAGTTTGCAAAACTCCGCACTCGCATACGTCGCACTCTCTCGGGTTCGCAACCGAGATAATATATTTCTCACGGCTCCGATGATCGAGTCGCAGCTGGAGAAAGCCTCAGCAGAGCGCCAGATCAACGAAGCTGAAAGCGCTCGTGTTTCGATACTCGAAGAGACGACTGCTCATGAACTGTCGCATTAGGTATCCGAGATGATGACAGAAGCACAAACGTACAATCTCCGGATTGCTATACAGTGATCTAGGTAGCTATAGCACCAACGTTACAGATCATGCATACATATCCAGGGCCACAAATCTTTTCGACACGGCCGCACCGATAACACTTACTACCCTTGTCCTTAAATAAGCCTACTTCAGGAAAATTCAAGCCCTTCTAATCCAGATCGTATTTTCACAGATCACGGTAGTCTGCGCATCGAATTATAAAAGAAGGTGCGGCATGGCGCGGGGGCTTCGCCCAAGCAGCACAACGGGGTGCTCTTAGTGTAAACGATTTTATATTTTCAGTTTGAGTAAAATACTGTTTTTGATCGTGATTATTGTTTTTAGGCTCTATTCTGTTTCAGAAGCCCTCATTTCTCATGAGAGTCTCACGCCCAAATCACCGCAATGGATAATTATTTCGATCTATATAGTCTACATCTGAAATAAAACCCAAATTCCAAATTTGTAATCTTTCTGTTTTCTTTCCTCGAAGAAAGAAAGAAAACCCACATGCCGCTCGTCGTTTTCTTCGTCTTCTCTCTCGCTCATTCGTCGGTATTGCAGTCCGAAGCTGACAAAGAACGAGGACGAAGAAGATTTATCTATCCACACGCCCCACGCCCTCCGCACGCCCTCCGCACCCGCACGGAGACGCGCCGCCACCAACGTAACCAACGTCACAAGAGAAAGACCGCCGCCCTTCTTTCTCTTAGGACGCGGCCGCTATGTCGTCAATGAATCTCAGCCGTGAGCAACAGAACGAGTTGCTCTTTGTGGGATTTAACCAGGATTCCGGTACGCGCGCCCTGCTGAGTTGGCGATAGCTTGGCGGTGTATCACTAATGATTGAGGTGGTGTGTATGCACGGCGCATTAGGCTGCTTCGCGTGCGGCACGGATTCCGGCTTCAAGATCTTCAACTGTGACCCCTTCAAGGAGACATTCCACCGCGGTACGGTGTGGTGCCGTTGACGACTCCAGGGATCTTATCGTTGCTGATCCTTATTCCGCTTGTGCTATTGTGTGTTTCTGTGGCATAGATTTCACAAATGGGGGGATCGGCATCGTCGAGATGCTCTTCCGATGCAACATTTTGGCTCTCGTCGGTGGCGGTCGAAACCCGCGGTACCCGCCCAACAAGGTGAGCTTGCTGTAGTACTGTTCCTCTATGCTTTTTTTTTTGCAATTCGATGCTGATATACATGCGTCTTCTGCGGGGCAGGTCATGATCTGGGATGACCACCAAAGTCGCAACATCGGCGAGCTCAGCTTTCGTAGTGAAGTCAAATCGGTGAAGCTTCGCCGTGACCGGTGCGTGACCCATGAGGCGCTCGCGCTGTAAAGTGCGTAAGATTTACCCGTGCTGTTGTTGCTTGGTCTGCAGTGTCGTCGTTGTGCTCCAAAACAAGATCTACGTGTACAACTTTGGTGGGTACTCTTTGGGATTCGTGGGAGCTCGCTTTGACACTGTTGCTGACGAAGTGGCCTTGATTTGCAGCGGACTTGAAGCTCGTGGACCACATTGAGACGATCGCAAACCCCAAGGGTCTGTGTGCACTTTGCCCAAGCTCGTCCAACACGGTGCTTGCTTGCCCCGGAGTGAGCCGTGGCACTGTCCGCATCGAACTCTACGACTTGCGAAAGACCACACTCATCACGGCGCACGAGGCTGAGCTGTCGCAGGTACGATCCTGTGTGAAGGATGAATTTTCGGTTGTCGCCTGCTCACGAAATTTGGTTTATGCTTTGATAGATTGCTCTGAATCTGGAGGGAACGCGGCTCGCCACTTCATCTGACAAGGGTACTCTCATCCGCGTATTCGACACCCAAAGCGGTCAGATCATGCAGGAGCTGCGGTACGGATGGACACGCTTGGGTGGGGGGGGGTAGTTTGAGTTGCGGAGACCTGAATCGATCTCTTATCTTTCGTAGCCGTGGATCTGATCGCGCCGAGATTTACAGCATCTGCTTCAGTCCTACCACGCAGCTCCTTGCCTGCTCAAGTGACAAGGGAACCGTCCACATTTTCGGCTTGACTGCAGAAGGCTCCGGAATGCCGGGCTCCGAACACACGGCGATTGCACCACCCCCGCAATCGCTTGGCGGCCCATACAGCGGAAATGGCGTTGACGAGGAGGGCACGGAGAACTCGAAGTCCAGGTGAGAATGCGCTCTTGAGGACGAAACCTGTTCTGTGTCTGCCTGCTAACGTCCTTATTGCGCAGCTTTTCTTTTTTCAAGGGCTTCCTTCCAAAGTATTTCAGCTCGGAATGGAGCTTCGCCCAGTTCCGCGTGCCGGAGACACGCACGATTTGCGCATTTGGTGCAGAGAAGAACACGATTGTCGGTAAGCCAGGATTGTCCATGTATCCATTCTCCCAAACTTGCTTCTAACGGTTGCGTGTTTCCTGCAGTCGTCGGTGCCGACGGATCCTTCTACAAGGCTGTGTTTGACGCCAACGGAGAGTGCCAAAACACATCGTACTCCAAGTTCATCCACACGGACGAAGATGAATGAGCAGTCGACAGCAGACACTACATATGTGAAGAAGCTGCATCACCTCGCTTGGTGTGCACCACTAGCCAGTAGAGGGAGAGAAAGATCGCGAATATATATCTTGCCGTCCATTTCTAGGAAGTGAACACCTGCTTGAGGTAGTCGCCTCACCATAGTCGCTACTTTCTCGCGTTTACTTCATCTCCTCGAATGGTGTACTTGTCGCGCTTGACGCTTGGGTCATACTGAAAAGAAGCAAGAAGTACACCGCCGTAAGAAAGAAGTGCACGTCGCAAAATGGCATGCCAAACGGGAGAATACATACCACTTCCCATCGACTCGTCGGGAAAATGTGCTTGCTCTTCTCGTACCAATGGCGCTCCACAACCTTCCCTGGATGAGACTAATAGCGCACGAAAACTGAGTGAGCTAGATCCGATGTGACCAGCGAAAGGTAAACTGACCTCATCCTTCTCCACCCGAGCGTCGTGGATCATTCGTACGTCGTCATGGACGTCGAAGTGGAATAGCGGCCCGCTTTTTCCGCGAGCTTTCGTCACGATAAGATCGTAGAACGAGTAGTTCTGCAGGTCAAATGAGTTGATTTAGATGGGCTCGCTTATATTCATCGTGAACCCATGCACAGCGAACGCACCTGAGGAATGATGAGATCTTCCTTGACGTACATGAGATTCTCAGCACTCACACCTCGCAACTCTGCAAACTCAGTCACAAGCTGTTGGCGCACAATCTCGAGAAACTTGCCAATGGTCGTCTTCTTCGGGATCTACGGAACAATAAATTGTCAGTGACAGGTTGTCACCCACCGTGTTCTCCTCTCTCGATTCTTGCAGATCGGCGTACCGTGATCTCTCGACGATGACCAGAGCCATCCCAGTAGCTGTACGTCACAGCCACATCCTCATCTGTGCGTGTGAGCAAAGCATAACCGGTGAGTCGGAAGGGACTGGGGTACACATACCGACATATCAGCCGCCACACTCACTTTTGATGCGTTCCTGCTCCGCCTCCCACTCCTGCCGCAGCCGTTGCCGCTCCAGCTCTTCTTGGTGCTCCCGTTCTTTATCCGGCAGAAAGTCGGTCTCGACGTTCGGATCCTTCATGACCTTCTTGAGCTTTTTTTTCTTTGGTGCATCGCTCTCGCCAACGCCATCCGGATCATCATCTTCTAGATCAAACGACAATGGTCCGACCTTTTTCTCCTTGCGCTTCTTTTTCGCCGTCTGCAACGGAGCTCTGCACCACACCACACACAATGCTTCCCGTTAGTACCGATAGCATACCGCAGAGATGGTTCGTTTATTCTGCTGGGCAGATCAAACGTACTTGGGTTCATCGACCGGAGCGCTCGCTTGCGGATTGTTGAGATGTTCGCGTCTCCGCCGAAACTCTTCGGCTGTCACCAACCCCACCGTTTGACGCTATAATCGAAAACAACATAGAGAACAAAAGAATTAGTATTGTAATGCCCTCCAAATAGCAGATTCAGCATGGACACTACTATGGCGGTCGGACCTTGAACTCGGCGTCGTCCTCGCCGACGCGCGACTCAAAGTTCTCGTCAATGCGGGTGCCGCGCTGGTGCGCGTGCTCAATTTCCTGCTTCTGCTTCTTGTACTCTTGCTGCTGCTTCTCGCGCTGCTTGGTCAGGCGTGCCGCTCGGCTGCCGGCGACGTTCCCCTCCACCGTGTGGACGCCCGCGGACCCGTACCGCTCAATGTTGCTCGCCATGGTGCTCGAGAATGGCGTTTTGTGACCTGCATCACCAAATAGTGACACCCACGCGAGAGTCGTACTGTATCAAGTCTGCTAAGTTCGACGAAAGGGACACCTTGCCACATCATGCCAACGCGAATTCAAAAAGCTTGGACCAAACTGGGATGTTGCGGCGCTTGAAGAACAACACCAACGACGGGTACATCCACAATCACCCCATTCACCTGCAGTCGCGTACATATCTCCTCGGCCATTTGCTCATCAAGCGTGTATCTGTCTTTGCAGCGGCGATTCCGATTCGATGAGAAATGGCACAGCCGGGGACGACGACCCGAATAGTCCGCGGCTGTCGACCGGCGCCGATCAAATGTCGTCGCTCCAGCGCTACCGGTCGCAGACAATGAAAGATTACGGGCTAATGATCGAGTATAAGCACCTGCGGCAACATGTGCCCGGGGGCATCTACGTGCTGCCCAGCTTTGACCACTCGCGCACATGGTACGGCACGATCTTCATCCACACTGGGCTGTATCGAAATGGCGTCTTCAAGTTCACGATCGAGCTCCCGGAAAAGTACGAATTAGCGATCATACTAGACATATATGTGTGCTGACTGCGCGGGTGCGCTTGTAGTTACAACGGGCCAGGAACGTATCCACGCATCGTCTTCAACACCAAGATTTTCCACCCGTATGTCCATCCAGTGGTGAGTTTGCCATATTAGGAAGATTTAGTCTTTTTGGTGGATACGGTGCCTGAGCTCGCTGTGTTGGAATATGTCGACCAGACCAAGGAACTCGATCTCACACCTAAGTTCCCCCAATGGGACCCGGAGCTTCACTACATGGTAGCCGTTCTCACGTATCTCAAAAGCATCTTCTACATGAAGGAGTTTCCTCCAAGCGCCACTGTCGTCCACCCGAACGCTCTTGACGTGTACGCATGTGCGAACGAACCTCCTCTCGTACAAGCCTCTTGTTGACGCCGCATTTTGTTGGGGATGTCAGGTTCCGTCGTGACCCAGAAAAGTTTGTGACGTCGGTGGAAGGCTGTGTCGAGGAATCGCTCGAGCATGTCTACACGAACGACCAGGCGTCTACGATTCGCTTCACAAAGACAAGCCCTGCCCATGAGAGCCTACGACGCGAGCTCTTTGCTCAGCTCACACCCAACGAGGTACGCTTGCCATTCTTGCTGCGAACAAACGTGAATGATCTCATTTTCCATCCACCTAACGCATCAGACCAACAACGCCAGCGAGTTGGATACGCTGTCGCCCTCGAGCATACTCTCACCCACAAGTGACACCACGCTCATGTCGGAGGACGGCGAGGCCAAGGCATAAACAGGGAGAGAATTAGTACACACCGTTTGCATACAACGACCCTGTCCATCCACCGGAAGCGTTTTTCAGAGCTTGCGATGAATGGATTCGCCAACGGCCGAATCCATTTTGGCCAAAGGTGGCGGCGACCCATCATTTCTCACTTATCCACCCCTCAATCAGAAACATAGACCAATACAGTTGCCCAATGAGGGAATTCTGTTCCCGCGCTTGCCGCAACAAAGCAAAACCCCAGTAAAACCCACTTTTGCCTTATGCCCGCCTTGGCTCTCGGGTTGGCGCCACGGAAGAACAAGAAGCTCGCGCCGACCAGCAAGCGCCTGTGCGAGACCCTTAGCGCTCGCGCCCCTTTCCCTTGACCTCCCCTTTCTCTACCAACCTCTTCATGCCTACTGATAAGGCGAGCACGGTGCCGAAGAGCGGCCGCCAGAGTCAGAGCCAGAGCCGCCAGAGCCACAGCCACACAAACGACGAGGACGATGTGATCGGACTGGGCATGCCCCACGGCAGCGACGACGGCGACGACGCGACAAGACAGCAGCGCGAAGAAGAGTATATGGACGAAATGATCATGAAGCACCGCTCCGAGTTCCAGAGCTTTGTCGCGCGCGCGCTGGATGTGAACGTCTCGGCCGCGAGCGGCGTCAAGGCCGACCACGTCGAGACCCTGCAAAAGATTCCGCCAGGCCGCGATGCGGACAAGGCGACGCCACGGTTTGACCCGAATTTCCGCACGCCGCAGCCCAAGCGAACCGACCCGAGCGAGCGGCTACTGCAGCTTTCGCGCACAGAGCGCACGGACCGCATGCGGATCGCCGAGTTGTCGGATGTGCGGAACGAGAAGCTCGGACGGGATGCGATCCGGCGGTGGAACCCAAAGGCCAAGCTTGCCGATGAAGTAGTAGACAATCGAACGTATGGCGCCGAGGGAGCAGGTCGCCGCAATGGTGGTCCATCGACGCGAGGACGGGAGCGGTCCCATACGACGCCGACCACACCCACAACAGCGAGAATGCTCGGCGAGCTGTCGAAGGATTTTGTCCAGCAGGCGATCGATTTCACGAACCACGAACTGCTGACCGACGGCGACGAAGACGACGACCGCCGCCACGCCGAAGAGGAGGAAGAAGAGGACGAGGACGACGAGGATTTAGACCTTGAACCGCCGCTGCAGTCCGATATGGATGACCTGATTGACCGGCAATTGCGCGGCCCCTTGTCGGACAAGAAGATGCGCAAGTACGTCAAGCACGTCAAGCACATGGAGACGACGATCGCGCAGCTAGTGCAGCAGAAAGAAGAGCTCATTCGTAACCAGGCCGAGTTTGACAAGCACGCGAGCGGGATGTTTCCGACACTGGAGAACCTCAACAATCAGCTCTCGCAGCTTGTGCAAGACCGATTGCAACAGTCACAAGCGAACATCAAGGTAGGCATTTGTCGAGAGGTGATGGTAATCATCCGTGGTGGGCTTGATCTCTAACCATTTTTTTGTCTGCGGTTTTCAGGACGACCTTGATGGCGAACTACGGAGTTTTCGGGTTCGACTCAATGAGCTCGAGGCGGACGCTAGGCAACGCCGCAATGATGCGGAGCTAAACGACCAAAAGAATCAAATCGACATGGCGCAAATCAAAACGGAAGTTGCGAGCCTGGGCACCACTGGGTCGCTTCAGAACCACAGGGTTGGTAGCCACAGGCATTCCGATTCGATTGGCTGGCTGAGTCTCTTGACTGATACCGGTACGACTTTTTTGTAGATTGAGCTTATCATGAGCCAAATCAAGCAGCTTCAACAAGAAATTCATCAGTCGGTTAAAGTGACCAAGTCGCTGTCGAGTCAGTACCAAGCCATTGACAACCGCATCACCACGATCCAGGTTTCGCTCAAGGAGGAGACACGATCTCATACGGTGGGTGAATCGAATTAGCGTTCGTTTGAATGATGTGGGCGTAGACTCACCCATGGTTATTGCGATGATTCTCCGCAGGGGTCGACACCGAAATCATCCGTCGGAGCGGCCGTGTGGCTTGCTCTCATTGTCGTGATCGTGGCCATCTTGTTGGCAATGCTGTCAGCGGATCGATGCTCGGGGTGGTTTGGCCGGTGCCGTCCGTTGACATGAGACAACACGACCTCAAGAGTAAACGTTTCTTTCTTTGTTCGATTATTGACGTTTTCTACACTGCACTTCGACTTGGCTTGGCGGGGTTGGCCCTATGCCACTGCCGCTCGGGAGCTGGCCAAACAATTACCTCTAACCTTGCTTCTTCTTCACCTTGAAGACGAAAATATCGAGCAGGTTGGCCAGCTCGAGGACCAAAAAGTACACCATGTGGAGGTAGGACCCAAGCGCGAGCACGAAGAAGAGCTCGGCTACCACTTTCTCATGACCCTGTGTATCGAATACGTTCGTAAGCATGCTGACCGCTTCGGGATTGAGAAAAGAAAGAGACGACGCACCCACGGCACAATGCCGACGACGAGCAAGAGCGCCCCGGCCAGGAGAATGGAGAAGGTCTTGCGGAGAAGCCAAAAGGGTTCTTCGCACATGTGGGCGAGCATCATGTGCATGACCATCTGTGGACAACCGATCTTTGTAAGTAAAACATCCTTGCAAAAACGACAAAGAGAAACGTGGCATATCATACCTTGGCAAAGAAGAAACCGACCGTCCACATGATGAGGCGTGGGTGGTCGGCAAAGATGTCCGATGGCGACCACAGAACCCAGAGCGCGGCGAGTCCAATCAGCGCTGCGAACGGCACGATCCCCAAGAGCGCGGCAGCGCCGTCGCGAGCACGGCGTTCGAGAGACTTGATCGCAATGAAAACTGCACAGGAGATACACATACTAAACGTGAGCGAACTGGAGAAACTAAACTATCCTGCTAGATAGAGAGCACGCACCGCTGACAAAGCATTGGCAAATGCTGGCAATGAGTGTCATGAGAACAAACGCCTCGTTGTTGCGAAGCGACGGCACGATCACATTGGGCTCGAGCCAAAAGGCTGGGCCGATCGCAGCCGTGGCCAAGTAGCACGAGTACATGATCGCGAGGCCTTCGTTTGGTCCGTTCACAATGGGCAGTGCCAACGTGCCCGTGTAGTACTCTTCCCACGTGGCCATGAAGAAGACCATTGCGGGCGAGAGCAAGAGCAGGAGACTCTGTCAATGCACACACGAACGTCAGTTCTTGGGCGATTCGCCGCCCTGCATTTCAACCCAACAGTCCATACCCAGTACGTCGGACCCGTCTGGATCGTCGACGCAAACGTGCAGGCACTGATCACAACATTGAGCGCATCGCAGCCGTGGTCAAACAGCAAGCCAAGCGGCGACGAGTTGCCGGTTTTCCGCGCCTGCTTGCCGTCCGCGACATCGAGGATCTGGTACACGAGCAGCGAAATGCCGGCGGCCGCGTACACCCAGCGCGGCGCCACTTCTTCCATATTGGGCGAAAAGTAGGCCATACACAAATGCGCGTTCGCGACAAGCGAAAGCGCCAAGATCGTGATGGCATTGGGCGCGAGCGACTCGGGAATCACGTGGTCCACGAGCCACTGCGCAATGGGCGAGATGATGTAATTGTACAGCAGCGACGCGTCGCTGCCGCTGTACTTGTAGCGCAGCAGCCCCTTGGCGCCCTCGGGCGTGAGGTAGCGGTAGCGCGCCGCCGGCTCGGCCATACTTGTATTTCTGTAGCTCCCCGTTCGCCTCGTCTCGTCTTCCCGCCGCGATTGGACGTGGCTTCCTCTTTCTATGAATGAAGGATGAAGCCAGGAGAAATGACGTGGACGCTGAAGGAGAGCTACATCGAACGTTAAGAACATAGGCAGGTTGCTAACAGGTACCTTCAAATGGGTACACTAAGCGTCGCTTCAACTTGGCCCAGTGGAGGGTCCATATTTTCCCGACCATGTGCACGGGCGGGATCGCGTGCCTCCACGGCACGTGTACAACCACGACGACGACCGACAAGACAACGAATGCGATATGCGTGTGTTACGAGCTGTACACAGGCAGCCAGTGCGGCTACCGCAGTGGGTTACTCTACTTTGAGCTGCCGCTCGCGAGTTTGGTGGTGTTTGCATTTTTGGTCATGGGTCTGCGCGTGAGCGACACGGCGTGGTCCATGCTGCGACTGCGTGATAGCAAGCAAGAATTTTTCGCGTTCCCAAGGACGTTTACGTCGGCTGAGCGATTTGGTACACGCCTGCGGCCGTTTGTGGGCACGTGGGAAGGGCCCGCGCAAAAGCGAATCTCGCTGAACAAGCATCGACCAGTGACGCGCGCCTTGATCGTGCTGGTGGTCCTGTTCGAGCTGCTGCCACTCGTGCAGATCGCCGCCGTCGCTTTCATGCCGGTTGTGCCATGGCCAACAAACAGCAAGACGCCCGCCACGGTGGGTACATGACTTATTTCCACCGTGGGTCATCGGTTTGTGCTCATGTCGATTATTCCCCACTAGTTTCTTCGCCTCTTTTTACTACATCCGTTTTGGGAGCATCAACAAGCATCCGAGTATCCACATGCAGCCTTCTACATGGCGGTTGCGACAGTCCCTGGACTCGTTGTGCTTGCTGTCGTGCTGGGGGTCAAGAGGTTCCCGTTGTTTAAGCCACAGCCATTCGATACTCCCGCCGAAGACTTATGCACGCTCGTACTGCGTAGCTTTAGCAGCTGGCTCGTTCTGCCTATGATGATTGCGCTTTTGATGCCGCTCGAGTGCCTCTTTGTCGGGTTCGTACGGAGCGGAAGTCTGTTTATAATCCCCGTCTACGACTCCGTGTGTTTCTCGTGGCTTCGCCTGGGCCACGTTGCGCTAGGCTTGGCAACGACCGTCGTGTACAGCTTCGTCGCATCCGGCGTTGGCATCCAGCTCAACTGCGAGTCCTCAAGACCGGAGCCAACCGTGTGGACGGATGCGCGATACATTCGCATTGTGCACATGCTCCAGGCTCCAATGGCACTGGTGATGGACTGGCATTGTTGGCTGTTGTGGTCGCGCGCCGAGCACTGACTTCCATGCTACTGTTTACTCAGAGCGTCGTCGCTTTTGGTAACTCCAATTCACTGGCGCTTTGCATTTGCTGTACGATGGCTGGGTAAGGACCATCACGCGATATTGAAAAAAGGTGGAGTGGCTACTGACTCTGTACGATGATATATAGTGTGTGCTTGGCCTTCCTAAACCTGTGGATGCGACCTAGCGTGTACGCTTTGGTGAGTGGATGAAAAAGCGGCTTTCATGAGCGGGGGCTAAGCTTTTATGGAAAGATCAACTGGTTGCGTTTGTATGGCGCGGCGCTGGCGAGCTGGGCTGGTATCGTGGGTATCGTCGCTTGCATGATTGACGACCCGACCAAGAAGTCGACCTTTGAGGTGCGTCCCCTGCCAAGCCCAACTTGTTTGCCCAGTGCTTAACCTGTCTCGATGTAGATCTGGTCGCTAGGAGGGATCGCGCTGACGGCCGTGACGTTCTCGTCGCTCGCTGTCCACTACTCGGAAGACTTTTGGTTCCAACTGAGTCTTCTCAAAGGCAGACAGTCTACACTGTCCAGCAGTCGAGCGATGGCGGCAGCAGTCATGGCGAAAGACGACCCAAAAGAAGGCAACGCGACCGCGGGGGACGTCGACAATGAACTCACTGGTGGCGCTCTCGCAATGAACGTCGTTCACGGTGATGTCCAATCGTTCAAACCCAAGTTAGCCCCTCTCCACGTGCTGAAGAAGCGATCAAGAAGACCCACGGCGACAGGAAAGCCCCACGAAGCAGTCTCGCTGAGGAAAACCCTTGGTATTTGATCGAATAAAAAAATCTCTCCGTGGATATGGTCAAAACAAATCTACACCCGCGAGTCAGTCTCGCTCTCCATCGTCGTACGTTCTTTGGCCGCATTCGGCGAGCCCGTACCAGTCTGTGTTGCGCATCTTGACGAGCGACGCGACGAGCGCACACGCGATCCCACCAGTGAATCCGATCCAGCAGCCCTTGACACCCAAATCAACATGGAGCGCGAGAACGATGCCGACGGGCAAGCCTACGACATAGTAGGCAAAAAATCTACGATCGCGGCGAATGTCTGGCGTCCCGTACCGCGGAAAATGCCCTGCATGACACAGTTGCAGGCGTCGACGAGTTGGAACGGCAGCAGGAACAGCAGTGCACTCGCCGCGCGCGCTGTGGCCGTTGCGTCGTTGATAAACACGCGTGGCAGTGCGTGGCGCGCGACCAAGATGACGAGCCCCATCGCCAGTGCTACAAGCAGCGACAGCAGCACGCCGAGCCGCGAGACGAGCCGCGCGCGCAGCGGCTGGCCACTGCCGACGTAGTTGCCGGCGCGGATACTTGTCGCGACCGCAATGCCCATGAAAAAGTTGAACGTCCCGTTGGACACGTTGACGAGCACCGCGTGGACGCTGAGCGCGACGACGCGGTCGGGAAACAGCCCGACCACAATCGCGATCGCTTCGTACGACCACCACTCGAGCAGGATCATAAACATGCCGGGGACCCCGAGCGTGAGAAATGTGCGCGTGTGGCGCAGAGCCGCGCGCAGTGCCCACCCACCCCACCACTGCTCGAGCACCAGGGGACGCCAGAGCAAGTACGGGTACACGCCCGCAAGAAGCGCGAGCGACGCGACCGACCGTGCGATGGCCGCGCCGTCGAATCCCAGTCGTGTGTACCACGTAAGGTACACACCGAGCGCGAGGTTTACGAGATTGCTCCCCACGGCCATGTACATCATGGGCTGGACAATGTGTTGTGCCTGGAAGACCTTAAGTAGCTCGAACACAAACAGGAACGGCAGTCCGGGCAGACTGAGACGGCTGAAGCGACCAGCGAGACGCGACACTTCTTTGTGTTGCCCCATGAGCAGCAGCAAGTCTTCTGTGAACCAGTTGGCTACAAACACGGGCACCATCGCGACAGTCAGGACCACGAGTCCGCTTTCCAAGTAGATGCCCATGTGCTTGAGCTTTCCGGCGCCAAATGTCTGCGAGCAGAGTGTGTCCATGGCCGTCGCGAGTCCAAAGCCCACGGCGACGCCCGAGAGATTCATAAACATGGTAGACAGCGCAGCACCGTCGACGTATTCCTTGGTGCGCGGCGAGTCCATGCGGCCCACGAGCGAGACGCTCACGACGCCCGGGAGCAGCTCCAGCACATAGGTCGCAATGATGGGCAGCGAGAGTGTCGTGAGTTCAAGGAACTTGGTCTTGGGCGTGAGCTCTTCGTCTTCACAGTGCTTCTCGTACTGGCACGCGGGCGTAGTCGGACCCGATGGGGTCTGCGGCGACGCAATACATTCGGTCGCGCTGTCGCGAGCATGCGACCACCGCGGCGATGGTGTAGCCACGCCCACCGAGTCCACGGAAGACAAGCCGCTGGTGCCGTCGCGTCGTGGTGTCGTGCGTGCGGCATGGAGATTCGGAGGTGGCATGGTGCTTCAACCTATGTGTGAAGCGTTAGTGGTGGGGTGGGGGGAAGCGATGGAAGACCGCTCGAAATCGGGGGTTCGAGGTGTGGGCCACCCCCCGTCTCTCGGTTTTTCTGCGCCAGTACTATATGATTCATGGTTTGAGTCCGATCTGTTCTTGCGTGATGGTCAGCAATGGCTACTTTTCCTTCCATCGTCTCGCCATTTCCTTCCGTCCATAGCGTGGATGTCGGGAATGCTGTCGTGTATCCAACTTGGATGCCACGTTCGATTTTTTTCGAACACCCTCAGATACTGGTTGAAGTGGTTTAATAACCGGTATTTTGCAGTAGTAGACATAAGATAACGCAATATTAGAATACTAGCCACCCAAACCAGTTTTCGCGTCCGTCCTCCGTGCCGACGATGCTTTCAGCTTGTGTGGGGACCGCAGCGCGAGAGTCGTTCCATGAAAAGACACATCATTCTGCGAGAAGAACGCTTCGGAAGATCGCCACACGAATCATGCACCGAATCGTCATCTCGATGTGCATAATCACTTGCGACATACATCGAATTTGCGACGAATCATCAGTAGTGACGCACCACTAATATTTGTGTGCGCCATGTAGTGAGTTCGCGCGTATTCAGCGATATTGTATGACTGAAGAGCGCATGAGCAAGAATCGTCGCTCGTGTCGCACATTCTCCCGTGATCTCCGCATGCATAATATCGGCAAACCAGACTGGATTCCAGCCACGTTGACTGGATCCTTTTCCCCTATGGGTTCGTTAGCTGCTAGCGAACCCACAGGAAAAAGGCACTTGCGATGCAGTCAACTATATCATTGCAGCGGATTTGTTGCCAGAGAAAATGGGAATACAAGCTGGCTGGGGTCTGGGAGCTTCGGCCGACATCGCCGATTTCATTATTAGATGCACTGTAAATACACCGCCGCTTGGGGACTGTACTGAACCCATCCAGTCGCTGGCGCTTCTGTTGCACTCGTCGAACCATGAGAGAGAGTCCTGAACTGACACTGTAAAACAATACGATTGGAACGAGTCTATTGCCCTAGTCTGGAGTAAACCACACCATTTTTACACTTGAACTAAGTATGTGCAGATCGGCTCTTGCACAGCACGATTCGTGCATAAAAGAGACTGGTTTGTGGCTTGTTCCAGGATAAATGAAGTCCAGGCCGGTGTTGCGGAGCACTGGGCTCCCCTGCTGATGCCGATGGGACAGAGGAGCACTTATCCATGCCGCTCAGGCCTGCGTGAGCAGTGCAGGAGGCACTGTGAAACTCGGCGCATTTTTCGCCAGATTAGGGCAATAGTCATTTCGATACGATAGTGCAATGCAACATGGCTCTTTTGAAGCGAATCCCATACGCGACCTTTCATGGCAACTACAACCACCTTCTTTTCATGGATCTCATAAAATAACACCGTGGTTTGTAATTCCACTTATCCATAGTGAAGCCAAGACAGTTGAGTCCAGAAGTGGGACATGATTCTTCTCAGGTTGAGTGCCAGCAGATGGGCGCTTGCAGGACCCTC
Organism: Pythium volutum; assembly: GCA_023334575.1. Taxonomy (NCBI): domain Eukaryota; phylum Oomycota; class Peronosporomycetes; order Pythiales; family Pythiaceae; genus Pythium; species Pythium volutum. The sequence continues at coordinate 15,166 of JAADVC010000654.1, forward strand.
CAATCTCGCGAGGGCAGGCGAGCCGCCATGGTGGTTCGAAGCAACTTCAAGCCTAACGTTGCACGCAGTGTCCATTAGCTTGACGCCGCCAAGCCCGTAGTGCGGTTCCAGTCCATATCGGATAGCATTTAACGCTGGATACTGTAGAGCGCATGATACTGTAGCGTCATGCCCTTTTGTGTGTGGCCAAAGACTGGTGGCTCTGCTCATTCCAGCAAGTCCAGCACAACAGAAAAAGGACGCACAGTGGCACGCTTTTTCCTCCGTGCTGCTGGCTGTGTACAAAGAATCGGATCAGTATTCCGGCCACTGCGAAGCCAGCTGAGCGGCGCAAGGCGAAAGCCGAGCTGCTCCCAAAAAGCCGTGTAGTTCTTCGTACACTTCAGTAGCACATGCAAGTTGCATTAACGTTAGATCAACTTCGCTGCCCACCGACGCTGACGTTGGTGCCTTCCGTTGGCGATTACGCCGTCGATCGGATCAAATTTGATTGATCATCCAAGGGAAAAGAACCCAACGTGGAGTCCAAAAGAAAATCTGGCTCAGCTGCAAAATGGAAATACACGGAAATGGAACCAGGTGGATCGCGTCCAGACTGCTGGTGGCGGATGATTCGGCACCAGCCATGCTGCAGTGACAGGACCACTTCAACGGTCTCGTCCTCTTTTGTAAAACCTCAGAAAATGCCCCAGGGGGCTCCTTGTCTATTTCTGTGTGGGTGCTGGCACCAAAACATGTCGCTCGTGAAAACAACACGGAGGTGACAGACGGGACGTCCCCATCTCGAACTCATCCGGTGAGGTTTTATTATTGTTGGGTATCTCGTCGCATGCAAGGGATCTCTTCGGGTTTTCCGTTGCGGGTCGCGTGTGTCAGTTGGCGGACCTAGACCAGCACTTGCGCATTTTCCCCAACAGCGTCCGGACCAAACCTCTTCTCCCTCTTCTTCTCCTTCCCCTACTATGGCGCTGCTGTACATGGAGACAGAGCCGGCGTCGCAGACCAACGGCGGCGGCTGCCTCGAGACAACAAGCAAGACCGGCCCGCTCAAGGCGTCGCCGACTTGCAAACCAACAACCAAAGGTGCTGCCTCGCAGACGACCAACGGCGTCGACGCCAAGTCCATGGTCACGCACCGCACGATGGCCAAGACGCTGAGTGAAAAGATCGCAGTCGTGGACAGCGAAGACGAAAGCAAGGCGCTGCTGCGCTCGCCCAAGGAGCTCGGTCTCTCGCTGCTTGAGCGGTACCACAATGCCGTCGCGACCAAGATGTTTGACGTCGAAGAGATGGTCGACTATTATCTCCACCGGCGGCTCGCAGCGGTCACGGCCGTGGTCATTAGCTACTTGCCGTTCGTCGTCACGCCCAACCAGATTACGATCTTTGGACTCGGACTCGGCTGGGCCTCGGCGCTGTGTCTATACGACTCGGAATTCCACACGCCGCTCGCGTGGCACCCGCACGAGTCGCTGCTCGCGGCGAGTCTGCTCATGTTTTTGTGGATCGTCTCGGACTGTGCCGACGGCCAAGTCGCGCGCCTGTGCAAGCGCGGCACGCGCACGGGCCGCATCCTCGACGGCGTCGTCGACGGACTCGTGATCGCGCCCAACATGTGGATCCTCGGACTGCTCAGTGCGAACCGGTACGGTGCACCGTACTTTTGGATCGCCATCATTTCGGGCTTTTCGCTCTGGATCCATGCGATCATCTACGACAAGATCAAGAACATGTACATGGAGAATGCATTGCCGTTTTCCGAGTGCGACGGCGAGACGGTCGCGAGTGTCACGCAGGAGTTTACCGACGCCAAGGCCAAAAACCCGTACTCGCTCGAGTCAATCTTGCTGGGCATTTACGTGGTTTACCTGACGGTGCAGACGACTGTCACGTCGGACGCGGCCTCCAAGGCCGAGTCGACGCGCCACGGCATGCTCGCCAAGTGCGACGAGCACTACCACGCGAGCTACATCCACAAGTATGGCTTTGTCGTGCGGCTCGCGTCGTTCATGGGCATTTCCGCCCATGTCACGGGGCTTTACGTCGCGTACTTTGCGGCCATTTACGTCTGGGACGCGCTCTTTTACGTGCAAATGTACTTTTTAGTGGCACTCAATGCGCTGCTGCTCGCGGTGCTCTACCTCTACTTCAAGTCGGGCATGGCGACGCAGCAGCCGCTCAACAGCGCCATGTAAAAGACTCACACCAGGACCCACCGCACGCCCAGCGAATAGTACTACGTAGTACTATAATACCAGTATGTCGCAGTGCAAAACGGTCGTGGAGTAGGGCG
>JAADVC010000655.1:0-17450 GCA_023334575.1 Pythium volutum
GACGGATCCTTGACCGTGCAGCTATTCAGGAGCCTGTCCATAATCTCAGACGGTCAAACGCATGATCCACACAGAAGAACACAGAAGATAAAGCGAGGAGATTACGAACCAGAGCTGGGCGTCGTCGGCGCTGTCGGTGAAGCGGTAGCCGTAGCTCGCCAGCACACCCTGCATGTACTCCGAGTCGCTCACATTATGGGAACACCCATACGTCTTGAGCCTATGGACAACAACGCCCAACGCTCAGTCGTACGAACTGGTTGCCATAACCACCCTCATGTAATACTCAACAGTACCAGATCTTTTGCGTGCCGGGCACAGCGCCGCTGCTGTTGGCATGCGCGTCGTCGTCGTCTTGCGCATTGCTAAGCTGCGCCTTTGGCGCCACGATCGGTGCACGGGACGCGACCGCATCCATGGCACTGCGGCCCAGCGCGTCGTCACCGATCATGTCCTCAATGTCGTCCAGACCGTGGTCCAACACAACCGTCTCCATTGTCTCCGTTGTGAATATTCGTGATGCTGGGTTGAGCGGCTCCACCACACCATTCAGCACCCGGTCTCAGATAGCATCAGAAATGTATCAGATCTGACGAAACGTTATCTGCGACGTGTGAGGATTCGATGTGGGATGCAAGACAGAAGCCATGGAGAACAAAATCACAATCTCTTGATGTGTCCCAGTATGCGTGCTCTGCGTGCGTGGCACGTCGCCGCGCACGAGACAAAGCAGGGGGGATTTACACAAACTTACAGACGACCGTCGGCACGCGGTAGACGTTGCCCGTATCGTCCGAGCACGACGTCTGGAACGCCACGTACTTGCGCCCACAGTCGACGAGCCCTTCATAACGCGTCTCGACCCATTGGCGCAGCGGCTGCGAGAGCTGCTGCTCATACAGTTCCTTGAGCGCCTTGCCGTAGGCGTTGCGGTCGTAGAGCATGAGACCGCTCACACTTTGGTACCGCGGATCGTCCTTGGACGGCCCGGCCTCGGCGACGCCGTGGAACAAGAGATCGCAGTTGAGCTCGGTCGCCGCCTTGAACGCGTCAAGGAAATCCGCGAGCGTGGCCTGCGACGACAGTTCGATGGTCGTCGAGTCCCACTTGGTGAACCCCGAAGGTTTGCACACGACTTCGCTCATTTCGACCACGTCGTACTCGTCCTTGGCCTGCTCGGGCGGCGCCGGCTCCTGCATGAGGTACATGTTGAGCCCAAGCGAGTTGGACGAGTCCTTGAAAGCCTCGAGGTCTTTTTGCTGCACGAGCTTGAGCAGCTCGAGCATCGCGAGTCCCGTGACCGACGCCGTGGTCGTCGCGATCGCCGGAATGATCTTGCCAGCAATCATCTTGCACTTATGGCGACTCGCCTGGCGGATCTTGTAGTTGTGGGCACGCAGGTTCGAAGACGCGTACACGAAATCAATGTGGAAGTTGAGATCCTGGTCTTTTTCAAAGTCGGCCGGCTCAAATGTGCGACCGCTTAGATCCATTTCCTGGAACTCGTCGAGCAGCCGCAAGAGCTCTTGGCGATCATTGTCATTGATCGACTTGACACGCTCTTCTTCTTGGCGCTTGAGATCAGCCGAGTCAGCCGCGATCTTTTCACCAGTTGGCGCCCACTCGGGGATCGCGTGCTCCTTGGCGATATGCTCAAACGTCGACGGCTCCCGCCACTCGGAGGTTGGCGGCACGAGCTCCTTCTCGGGCGGCTGCTGGAGGCCGTAGCAGACCGCGAGGATGTTGGCCGTCGAGCGCACAAAGTTGAGGTGCAACACGTCCTGCGCATCAAATTCCAGAATCGCCTGCGGGAACCGCTTGGCGCCCGACCAGAAGCGCTCGCCCGTGTTGGTGAGATGGTCCTCGGGGAAATTGTGGATGAGCTGCAAGATGCGGTCGCGGAAACTCGACGACATGAGCTCGAGCGCGAGTTGCACACACTTCTCAAACGTCATGGTGTGGCCCTTCTCGAGCGTCGTACGCAACTGACGCAGCCGTTCCAATTCCTGAGCGATCGCCGCAAATCCGACCTTTGGGTTGGCGTGGTCGACCGTGGCCTGGCGAATCTTGAGAAGGTACGCGTCGCGGTTCTCGGTAAACTTCTTGGCCTCAGCGATGGGCACGACAAAGAGGTCTTCAAACTGGGCACGCGACCACTCAATGCAGTGCTCAATCAACGACGGGAAATTGCGGAGCGTGCACATGGGGATGCTATCGTCCTCGGCGTCCTTCGGGCCGTCGGCGTAGCTCTGCGTCTTGTACGGGATCACGACCTGGACATTACACTTGGTGCCGAGCGTACCGCTTTCCAATAGTGGCAGCTTGTGGAAAACGCACTTGCTGTCGACGTAGAGACGTGCCTTGACATTGTCAAGCGCATTCGTCACGATATCCAAATCGCTCCAAAAGTCATCGTCAAACACATTTTCCGTGTGCGGACCGACAAACTGCTCGAGCGCCTTGACCTGGAGCGACGCGTTCATGGCGCGCACGGCATTGGTCGCGGCGACCGACTTGGGTTGGCCCACATTGTGCTCGCGGAAAAGGAACTGGCGGTTCAGATTGCTCACTTCGATGCGGTCATTGTCCGTGACCGTGACCAGTCCTTTCTCACCACACGCGACACCCAGCATCGCAAAATTCTTGAGGTATTCACACCCCAAGGCGCCGCAGCCCACGAGAAACGTGCGCACGTTGGCGAGTTGCTGATGAAACTCATAGCCAAACGCCGTGATCACATGGTCGTACCGCGAGCCACGCGGCGTAAAGTCGGTCGGGCGTTCCGTGGGGAGCACTTCAAACGCGTCATAGTGGAGCCACTGCTTGAGTGGCGTGAACTTGCCCGTAAACTTGACAATCTCTTGCGCGACAATGCCGCCAAAAAATGCTGCCATGGGCTGTAGCTCTACGGCCGCATAGAGCGCCGTCTGGCGCACGACGTCTTCGTCCAGCTCCTCCAACGCAAACAGTTCCTTATCCTTGGTGAGATCTGAGAGGTGGCGCAAGCCGGCCTTGGCGATCTGGAGCACTTCGTCGGCGTCCGCGTCACTGTGGGGCTCGGGCAAGTGGCCGTGGCGCTCTTCAAACTCCATGAGCGCCCACAGCGCCACGTGGAGTTGCTCGGCGCGGCCAAATTTCGCGCCGTCCGTAAACATGAGCCCGTACTCGCCCGGGTACACGGGGCTCGCGAGCGATTCTTCGAGCGAATAGAATTTCTGGGCAAATGGCTTCTTGTGCTGCGTGAGAATACCGCCGCCTTCATAGGCCGTAAAGCTTGACGTGTCGCCAATCTTGAGCCGGTACGCGTCAAACACTTCGACCTGCTTGCCGTTGCGAAACATCTTCCTGTTGGCAAACTGGATGCGCCATGGGCCGAGCGTATTGATATTCAGGTCCGGATCCGAGACAAGTTTCATGCCCTCGACTTCGCTAATCTCGATCCAGCCGTCGTGGTCGGAATCTGGCATTTCGTGCATCTTGCCGTCTTCGTCGGGCCCTAAAATCGACAAAATGCCGTCCTTGTCGTTGGTGATATCGGTAATAATTCTCGTAATGGGCGCTTCGCCCGTCGCGTCGTGGGTCACAAACGCGTCGCCATAGTCGGTAAACGTGAACCCCATAGCGCCACGAATGTCGCACACGATAAAGCCGATCGCGGGCGATTGCGCGCGGCAAAAGTGGTTCCATTTCAGCAGTTCACTGCGCGCCGTGTGGGAAAACACGACCACATTGTGGGCGCCCACGACTGCCTCGGTCAACGGTCCGCGATGCACCGAGACGTGGACCATCTTGTTGAGTTCTGCGAGTTTGTGCGAGACCGCGACTGCACGCGGCTCGCCCACGTCCTGTTCCGAAAGGAAAAAGTTGGTCCCGAGATCTTTAATCTGCGCCGGCGCGTCGTCGTGGAGCGTGATCGTGCCGGGGCCCGCGAGAATCAGATTCTTGGCGCACTCCATGCCGACGCCCTGGAGCCCGACGACCAACACCTTGAGCTTGACCAACTATGTAGAAAAGGAAAGGAAAGGAACGCAAATCTTTAGAAGGCGATAGGTCGGCCACTACGGATCGCAAAAAGACCGCACCTTGGCCATTGTCTCGAGCCCAAAGGCGCCAATCTGCCGGCTGTACTTGTCCATGAAACCGGCATCTCCCTCGAGCTGCTTCTCGCCCTCCATTGTGGTGCTTTCTCGTCGCCTTTGCTTTGTTTCTTGCCGTCTCTTCCTTTTTGAAGTGAGGTGGCCAAAATGGGGGGTCGAAAAAAAACTCACAAAGCCACCCAGATCGGCCACTTTTGCACCCAACGCTGCTATGATATAACCTTGTAAATGAGGTTTTACATCCAAGGTTTTTTTGTTTTGTCAGAAGATGCCCCTCACTTCAACTTGCCTAATAGGTCTAGTTCGAACAGTTCCGCTGGAAAGAGAGGCAGGCGTCAGGTAATATTAAAATATATATCAAAAGTCCATCATACAGGGACTGCGTCTATGAGTGTCTAGTGTACATGTTGGTAGTGTTTGCAGTCAAAGCAAAAGCGGCCGTTCCAGTTGGAGCTCGAGGGGCAGCAGTCCGAGCAGCAGACGCGGCCGCAGCGATCGCAGTGGCACTTGCGACCAAAGAAATACGAAAACGGCTCGTGGCAGACCATACAGTCGACAATATGGTCGTCTGGGATCCACGACGGCGTCGCCCGCAAGTAGCGCAGCAGCTAACAACACGAAAACGAAACCAAACTTTCAGTACATGGGTAAGAACCGGATCAACCTGTGAAGGGACTCACATGTGTGCCCTTGGGGTGCGTCACGACGCGCTGGCCTTCGGCATCTGGGAGGTTCATGTCGGCACCGTGCTTGACCAGCAAGATGGCGACATCGTCCATGCCTACGATTTCAATGCAACACGTCGGTAAGAAAACGGATTCTCAAAATGGCTCCACCCTCAGAAAAAAAACGTACCCTTGTCGACCGCATAGTGGAGCGGCGTGCGCTTGAGCAGATCCACGCGCGTCGGTTCGCCTCCGTTGCGCAGCAGTTTCTCCATCAACTCTGTACCGACCGGAGGCGTTCGCTGGACCATTGAGCACAAGTGGAGCGGCGTCTGCTTGAGGTAGTTGGTGGCATTAGCGTCGGCACCAAAGCACAGCAGCAGTTCCATGACGCGGTCGGCGAGCTCGTCGTTCAATTGCACGGCGACATGGAGTGGCGTGTTGCCATCGCGATCGGTCGCATTGACGTTGACGTGCGGAAGCACATCGGGTCGAAACAGAATGCCCAGCACATCGACACAGCCGCGACGCACCGCCGCGTGGAGCGGCGTGAAGCCGCGCTGGTTCTCCGTCTTGTTCAACAGCTCCAGACTCGATGGATTAGACGCGAGCAGCTCGTACACATCTTCGGCATTGCCCGATTCCACAAGCGTATGGAGCACCGTGGTGCCAAAGGCATCCACGTACGGACTCTGCTGTAGTGCTGCTCGCACAGCGTACGCGTTGGTACTAGAAGTAGCCGAGTACACTTGACTAGAACGGCCCGCAATCTGCGCCAGCGCCGCCTCGGCCGCTGCAGCGCGGAGACGCAGGCGTTCGAGCTCTCCCAGCGCGTGCTGGAGCAGCGCCTTGTCGTCCGCATGGGGACCCACACTGTTGGGCGGCGTCTTTGGCGTCATCATCATCATCGTGGCCGACACATGCGTCGGGCGATCCGACATCCACGAACTCTCGCTCTCACTGTCGCCAGCCGTGCTGCGGCTGTCTTCCGTGAACGGCGATCGGGGACTGACGACAAGTGACGGCGGAGGGCTCGCCACGGCCTCACGTGTGGTGCGGACGACCACGGCGTCACGAGTGCGTGGCGGTCGCGACGACGTCGGCCTCGACGGCGGCACGGGCGACGACACTGGCACCGCGGCCAAGTCGTCATCCACTACCGCTGCGGCCAGTTGCACTTGTCGAACCGCACTCCATCGTCGAAAGCACCGCTGAATTTTGTGGGCGGCGAGCGCGCGCATGAATGCGCGGCAGCTTTGCCACACGCGAAAGTGGCGCTGGATCCACACGGCCGCACGCACACGGCACTGCATCAACCGCTTCCGCTCTTGGACGGCACGCCATCGCAACTGGATACTGGAAAGTACGTGGACTTTCCTCACGTACGAGCGGCGCTGCGTGAGACCTCGCCACTTGGTCTGGATCCACGTCGCCGACGAGCTCAGCAGCGAGTCGCGCTTGCGTTCGACCTGATCAAACGCGGCCTGCCGCATAAACACTCGCGTGCGGCCGACCTCGGCGCCCGTCATCTTGAATACCTTGACCAGCGCGAGCACGTCGAGCGGCTTTTTGCTCTTGGGCTGGCGAGCGAGCACTGTATACCGCGTGCGGAATTCCTCGTGGGGCATGCGCACGGGGAACGACTGCCGCATAATCTCGACGGCCTTGAGCACGCCGCCGTACCTCAATTGCCGCGCGACCTTAACCATGTCAAACAGTCCACGTGTGTTTTGGTCGTTGGGCTTGATGCAGCGAATGTAGTGGGTCTGCGTGTGCTGCACGACCTCGAGTAGACTGCCCAGCTGCTGCTTGAACTGCGAGCCAATGCCCACGGCGCCAATGACCGACGCACGGCGTCGTATCTTGGGACGCTCCGTGGGCGGCGGCTTGACGGCCGCGTCGTGCTTTTCAAAGGCTTGAAACAGCGCGCCTAGATCGTGGTCACTGGTCGTCTTGAGCAGATTGAGCAGCTCGGCGCTTGGCTGGTCCTTGTTCTTTTCGCAAAACCCGCTTGCCGAGTACTTGACATGGCCCGCATAGTGGTGCACCTGGAAGGCAAAGTCGACTTGGTCCTTGTTGGTCGCGACAAACGTCGCGTGGTGCTTCATCTGCAAGTACATTTTCCGCGCGAAGCTCGCGTCGCTTCCCTTGGGCACCAAACACTCTTCGTCCAATAGACTGAAAATGCCGCCGGGCCGCTGCTCAATCATTTCGAGACACTGCGTATTGTCCGAGTAGTCGACGGGCTCCCACGGGATACCTTCTTGCATGTGCGCGTCCTGCTCCGACTGGAGAATGTCTTGAATGAACTGAAACTGAAGCTTCTCGTTGGCGTAATTGATACAAAACTGCTCAAACTGGTTCACGTCAAACTCTTCAAAGCCGAAAATGTCGAGCACCGAGATGCAAGGCCGCTTGTCGTCCTTGTCGTCACTGCTGCCATCGTTGCAGGTATCGGGTGACGTATCGTTAATGCGCTTGACCAAATACTGAAAGATCCACCCATACAGCGACCGTGCCGCGGCGTCCCGTGTGTCGGCACACTGAATCTGCGTGAGGTTCACGCGGAACGTCTCGCCACTCACGTTGATGGTGCGCACCGTGAGTCCCAAGACGAGATCGTCTTCCTCCAAATCGAAAAGCTCGGACGCGATCGCCAAGTGTTCCTGGGACGAAAGGTTCGAGGCCGTTTTGATGGAGGGTACGCACGGAGGTGCGTTCGTCGGGTCGTCGTCTTCGTGGCCCGTCGGCGGGATGAATCCGACATTGCCCAAGTGGAGAAGTGCACTCACAATCTTCCAAATCGCCATTTGCTCACCTTGTGTAAAGCCGATCACGGCCATGGCCTCGCGTACATTGGCAAATTCGTGGGCGTCATTGACCCTGTCGTTGCGTGCATAGCAGCGACCGACATTGATAAACTGGAAATCCTTGGCCTGAAGATCACGCAGCTGCAGATCCCGTCGCAGCTCGGGCGGCGCTCCCTTGAGCAGCTCATAGAAAATGTGGAAATTCCGTTCGCCGAGTCCCTGGTGGACCACGCGCACGCGCTCGAGGAGATACGTTTCGACAGTCGTGCGGACCATTTGCATGCGCTGCGTGTCGGCGTCTGGTTCATTGAAATACATGCGCACGAATTTGCCAAAGCGACTGCTATTGTCGTTGCGGAGCGTGCGCGCGTTGCCAAACGACTCCAAAATCGGGTTGGCACTCAATAGAAACTTGGTCAAGTCGGGAATATCACTGGTACTATTCCCCGTCTCGGCCGCGGCGCTGCTCGAGATCGCGGCGAGGTACTGCATGATAAACTTGGTGCTCTCCGTCTTGCCGGCGCCGCTCTCGCCGCTCACGAGAATCGTTTGGTTCTTCTTGGGTTCGCTCGCGAGCCGCCGCCGCCGCTTGAGCGACTGGTAAGCGCTCTCGGCCATACTAAACACATGCGGCGGCAATTGCGCGTCGTCGCGCTGGCCGCCGCTGGCCTGCATCGCGTCCAGACGCGTCATGTACGTGGCCATGTCGTACATGCCCTTGATCTCCTTGAACGGGTTCACTGCGATCAGCACGGACCCCGAGCGGCAGTACACTTGGTCAATCGCGTACCGCTCCTTGAGATAGTCGACAAACGACGCCTCGTGGAGATGGGTGAGCGCGTCTAGATTGTCGACGTCAGCGAGCCGTAGGCGCTTGGCCGCGCCATCGCCGCCGCTCGCGGCGCCACCGTCAGCGGTGATGTTGGCCATGAGCACGTCCTGTTCTTCGTTGACCTCGACGAGCCGCCCGTCCGCGAGCTGCACGACGGCCATGCGCGTGGTCGCGTCCGTCGTGACGCGACGCACGACCTGGCCGTGCTCCCACGCATAGTCGTCGCTCGCGGCGTCGCGTAGCCGAATGTACACCAACATACTCTATATCTCCGTATGGCGTACTGTAGCTGCTCGTGTCGACGTGGCGGCAATATTTGTTGGAAGTTGGATGTTGGTGACTCGGTGGAAATAATGAAAAGTTGGCGGTGTTTTGTTGGATTGTTGGCGTGCTTTTTCGTGGGGGACTGGTCCGATTGTGACTGGGACTCTGTGAGTAATTGCGAAAATGAAGAAGAATGATGGTGGCTCCATTCGGACTCACACACACTGACAAAGGGGGAATAATAACCAAGATCGGAAGAGCCCAAGCCCTTGTCCCGGAGAACGTTTCTGAGTCGCCGAGGAACAGCTGAAGAAACACCGAGTAGTGCGTTACGATTGGTAGAAAATAAGTTCAAGTGGTGCCCTTTCGTATCTGAATCTGAGTCGCTTTCTTTTCCCCATGGTGGTCACTGGAGCCAAAACGCTTCAAGCGGAATCTTTGCGATCCTGCACCAGCCAGCCCTGCGCCAGTCAACCCAATATGGCGCTCGTGTACCTCCCAGAGAAGGCGTGGTCGACGCGCTACGGTGAGGATTTACTCTACACACGCCGATGGAGGATACATTGTCTCCTCACGTGGCCATCTTATTCACGTGAGCAGGTCCCGAGTACTTTACGGTCGCGATCGTCCAGGTCCAGGTCCACGCGGATGGTGGCTACGCGCAGTACAAATTGCTGGTCCAGAACGGCAAGCGCAACTGGTATTTGCTGCGCCGCTTCAGTGACTTTGACAAGATGCGGTCGAGGTGTGTTTGCTCCCATTGAGACTTGTCCGCGAGAGAGATTGGATCGATTAATCACTGGATTTCGTTTTCTTTGTAGTGTGCCTTCAGTGAAAGGTCGGCAGATCCCACCGCTGGTACGTTCGATAGCGCACACGGGGACACTTACTGCTGCTGCCGTTTGACTGATGTGGTGTGCGACTACTATAGCCGCCAAAGTCATTTTGCTGCCGAGATCTGAACCCCGAGTATCTCGCGCGACGGAAGAGCGGGCTCCAGGTGTTCCTCGAAGATCTTCTCGTGATCCCCCATGTCGCGGAAGAAACGGGCGTGAGGGACTTCCTGCAGCTGCAAAGTTCTCAGACGTTTTATGTGTGAGTCATTCATTGCGGCATGGAAATGGACTCCTCCATTTGCGATCATCCAAGATATACACACAAGAGTCAAAGAGCACTCGTGTGTTTATTGTTCTAGTTCTTGCCCTTCTTCTTCTTTCCCTTCTTCTTCTTGGATTTCTTGGCGCTGTGCGCGCTTCCGCCAGGGGACGTGGCGCCTTCCGCCTCTCCGTCGTGGTGCTCGTCGTCGTCCTCATGGTCATCGTCGTGGGCTTCCTTCTTGGGGCTCCCAGCAGTTACCGCGAGGGGAGCAGCATCATCCGAAGCTGTCTTCACAGGTGACGATGGTGTCTTGGCCGGCGACGGAGGTGCTTTGGCGGGTGACGATGGTGCCTTGGCGGGTGACGGCGGAGGGGTCTTTGGGAGCTTCTTCTCCACCGGAGCACCGGCATCCGATGACTTTCGCGCCGCGGGCTTCGCGGGGCTCTTCTTCGCAGGGCTTGGAGACGCCACGGGCGACTTTGCCTTGGCCGCGGGTACTGCTTTGATCGTTGTCGGTGGTGGCGGAGGTGGGGGCATCTCCACGACCTCTTCTTCCTCATCGGCCAAGGACGTCTCCTCTTTCTGGGCCGGGAAGACGTTCCAGTCTGTTTGGTTGCGCAAGTTCTCGGTCGATTGCGTGAGCTCGACTTGCACGTACTCTTCCTTGTCGACGACTTCCTCTTCGACGTGCTCGACCGCGGTATGCACAACGGCCTCCACAAACGAGTCTGCCAGCTCACGCGCAACCTCTGCGACCAGCTCCGACTCGGCGATCGCCTTGGCGACAGCCTTCTTGGGCGATGCGACTGAGGACTTGTAAGCCGTAGATGGTGGGTTGGCAGGGCTCGACGGGGCCTGCTCCACCTTCTTTGGACTCGTTGGAGCCTCAACCTTCTTTGGAATCGTTGGAGCCTCGGCCTTCTTTGGACTAGTTGGGGCCTCGGCCTTCTTTGGACGAGAGGTGGCCTCGACCTTCTTGGCAGCTTGGGGTTTTGCTGGCGACGCGGGTGGTGTTTCCTTCTTTGCCGGTGCTGATACCGCTGGCGCTTCAGTTTTCTTGGGTGGCTCAACTTCATTTGGGGACGCAGGCGCCTTTGGGGCAGCCTTCTTTGGCGACGGCGGCGGCGACTTTGGCTTGGCCGGCGCAACCTCCTTCTTTGTAGCAGCAACGGGAGATGCAGCTGGCTTGGACGGTTCTGCTGCGACAGACATCTTTGGGGCAGAGGTAACGGCCGCAGTCGGAGCGTGCGCCTTGGGCGACAGCGGCGGTGGTGGTGGTGCCGCCAGTTCGCTTTGCTTCGGTACTTTCTCATCGGGCTTTTCCGCTGCATTCTTTGGCGACACGAGCGCGCCCGTCACGGGACAGCGGCCTCCCTTTTCCTTGTCAATCTGGCTAAAGGCCGAGAACGGACACCCCGATCGCTTGCGCTCGTCATCGCCGTCGCCCTGCAGCGTCGGATTCCCCGAAAAGTACAAAAAGCCCACGGCAATGCCCACGCCAATGAGACCCGTGAGCGCCAAGAGCGCAACATTGCTACTGCCGCTTCCGCCCGACATGGTGTTCGTCTCTCTTCAATGTGACTAGCGAACTGCAAGCCGCTTGTCGATGGATGGCCCGCTGTCTAGTAGACTGTAGACGGCTGTGCTGCTGTCTTGCCTCCTGAACGTAGGACTGTGGGTGGCCGTGGCGTGTTTTCTCTCGGGGGCGTCACTTTACGTCAATGGCCTCACAAAGCGAATGGCGATGGATCTCTTCGCGACGACGCTGGCGGCTGCGCGCGCTCTAATTGGCCAAAGCTGTTTTTGAAGATCGGTAAACACCCAATCACCCAATAAACCAACAAACACCAAACGTTTTGATTGCTTGTTAAGAACTAACGACGGGTTCGTAACTGTTCATTGAAGCTCGCTCTGTTGTGCCTTTTGAAGATCTCAGTGGCTTCTGCAGAAATAGCGTCTCGTTTTTCAACCCCGACGGCATTGACCACCCGTCTCACCGACAGCAAGGCGACTATAACGTCACGACACCAATCTCGTTTTTGCTACTGTTTAAACTGGCACTCTCAATACAGCATAGACAAGGGCGAGCGCACCGTCTTTTCTGGGAGACCATCCCACCCACTCCATCGAGCCATCGAGCCATCTATCCATCGACGTCCCCTCACAAGCTCGTATGCGGGTGTTGCGCGTCGAGCAAGCTCCAGAACACGGGGCTCTCGTGGCCGCTCGCCACGATCTCGTACTTTTCCGGCACGGACTCGAACGTCTGGAGCAACGTGATGGCGTGCTGCGCCGCTTCAATGTGGACTTCGCCCACGTGGGCACCACACCAGAGAAACATATACTCGGCACTAGCCACAACGAAACACGACATGTGGATACTCGAGTCGGCAGACGGGGGCTGCGCCAGCTTGGTCGCTGTGATGGACGTCAGCGGGCCAATCATGAGCGGCTTCTCGGCCGCGCGTGCGCCATTGCCGTTGCCGTTGCTTCCATCGGGCACGTCAATCTGGAACACGACTGGGTGGCGAAGACTCAACATACCATTCGTGCGAAGCTGCTCCCACTCGTTGAGCTGAAAGATAAAGCCCGTGTTGGGGTCCACGGCCGGGCGTGCCAGCCGCACGAGCTCCAGCGCCTTAAGCATACGGATGCGCTTGAACCACATGAGGTACGCGATCGCCATGGTCGGGGACCGTGAAATGCCCTTGACGCAATGCACAAACACTTTGCCGCCGCGGCGCCGCGCGCGCTCGATAAAGTCAAAGACGTTGTAGAAGTACCGCGCGATATCCTGGCCCGAGTGGTCGCGCATTTTGATGTTGTAGTACTGGAAATCGTCTGGGTAAAATGCCGGTGCGATATTGGCGGCGCAGTTGATAATGTGGGTGATACCGACCTGCGTCAAGTTGTCGCGGTTCTTGGCGGCCGCGGCACCGCCAATAAAGAGAAACTCGGTCACCTGCGAGCACACGGCCGCTTGGTCGTTGCGGCGCTGCGTCGTGCCCTCGACGGCCGCCGCCGAGGGCGGTCCCATCTCGGAGAGATCGAGCGAGAGGTTGCCTGGGTTACGGCCCTTGCGGAGAGGCGGCCATTGCCGCTTGGTGGTGGTGGTCGTAGTCGAGGTCGAGCCACTGGCGCCGCGGGCTGTCGCCGAGTGGATGGCGACGGGACTACCACGTCCACCAATGGTTGCCCGTCCGAGCGAGAAGGCCGCTGGTGGTGAGAGCCGCTGTGGAAGCTGTTGTTGCTCTGGCTGTCGAGGACTCGATGGAAACGATCCGACTAGATACCTCATTGGCGATGCGTGGAACGGGCTGCGCAGTGGCGAGTTTCTCGCCGAGTTTGGCAAGGGCACGGGACCCGCTACACGACTGGGCGACGTGAACACGGGCGAGAATGGACTTGTGCGAATGACTGTGGTCGGAATCGTATCGCGCGGCGACATGGCGTGAAGCTGTGCGGTCGCTTCATTCACCGAGTCAGACCCAGTCGAGGCCGGCGAGATGGGACACGACGGTGCGCCGCCGTGACTACGCACGCCATCGCCCGTGTCTTGCTCGCTGTCCGAGACGTCTGAAAAGACACGAGCATTGCTACGAGGTATATAGTGCAAGTCAGCGTCTCATAACTGATTCCCCTCAATGAGAGATCGTGACCTTAACACGTACATGGTGCCGTCCGAGAGCGAGCGCTTCATGACGGTGCTGTCGTTGGAGCTCATGGACGAGCCGCGGCGCCGCACTTTGGACTGCGAGTCCATGGACAACACAGTCGGCGGCGTCGAGTGCGCCAAGTCGAGCTTGCGCTTGGCGTTGGTACTATCGCTTATGGCCGTGGCGGCGGCGCTGGTGCCGCCCACGATGAGCTCCATTCTTATCAAGCCACTTGTCCTGTGAGGTTGATCTCTCGTCGTCGAGCGTTGTGAATGACGTATGTTGATTCAACCGGTTCTTCTGTGGCTGCTGAATGGATCACCGCCTCCTTCGTTCAAACCTTGGTACTGAAGCACGTAGGTTTGTGCGGCGAGGCTGTTCCGTTCTCCTGGCGTGCGTCGCGACGGCTGCTGCTTTTGCTATTGTTTTGGTTTTCCGTCTCACGCGCCCACAAACACAAAGCGCACTCGCCCACTTCTTGCGATGATACAGCAGTGGCGCCACCTCCGCTCCGCGGTTTTCGCTTCCTCCCAGGCCTCGCGCTCTCGCTGTCTCTCCCAGCCAACTGTGTGTGCTTCACACCACGCCAGCCAACCCAGCCAGCCAATTTCCTTCCCCGCTTTTTTTCCTTCACTGCGCCAAGCAGTTTCACGTTTGTCGCCTGCCACCACTGGAACCTTTGTTGGTGTTACTCGTGTGGGTAAATGTTCTCTCTTCTTGGGTAGCGTGCCCTTTGAGAGAGTGAACAGGAAACCAACGCGAGCAGCAGCAGATCTGACGCGTCGAAAAATAGATGACGGGCCGGCGTCCAAACCAACACGTTGACGCCCTTTCGCTCCCTTGAGGAGGCGTGCAAGCGGAGGGGTGACGTGGATTGAGGAGGTGCAGGTGCACAACTAAATATTCCGTTGGCTTTGCCCTGCTAGTTGCCCCCACTGCGTTGGTCGTGGGTCGCTGATTCTTTCCGCGCCGCCAGAGCAAGCACCCTTCGACGAAACCGACCTTGGCGCCATCCACGCCCTCACTTCAATGACACTGTGTCGACCCATTTGTAATGGTAGTTGGGTCTACTGACGACGGTGATGTGTCGCTATAGCGAGGTGCTTCGATTTTTTGTTGTCAAAAGATCCATGGTTCAACACTCCAGGTTGCCGTTGAAATTCTCATGAGAATGGCGGAACACTGGACAACCCAGAAAGAAAACACAATGTGAACTGAGACTTGGGATGGCCGCTACTACGACTACGTACTGGGATTGTTCTGCTGTGGTCTCTCTCTCTCTCGTATAGTATAAAGACTATGCGAGCGTCGCTGCAAAGTACTTGGCGACGACCTCCAGTAGAAACGCATTCGTGAACTGCAAGTGGTTACCGTCCGTCTCGAGAAAGTGCACCTTGCCGGCGCGGTCGAGCGTTTGCAGTCCGAACAAATCCTCTCGGTACCAGCGCGTCTCGTTAAAGCCTAGGATGCGACTATAGTCGCCGTCTTCGTAAGCGCCAAACCACTCCGAGTCCTTGGGGAACACTTGTGTATCCCGTTTGGCCCGCACGAGCACGAGGCTGCGGAGAGTGATAAAGTTGGCCTTGTACGTGGCGTTCACGACTGGTTTTTCGTTGTTGATATCGGGAAGAAACTTGGCTGCACTATGCAGTCAGTTTGTGTGGTGGTGGAGCAGTGGACGGCGACAGAAACAAAACCCACCGTGCAAAAGGTATTCGGGAATCTTGCGTGGATCACGAAAATAGTTGGCTTGCGCAATGTGTTCTACAATCGACAAGCAGAATGGACCATGAGTTTCATGAGGCTGACGACGCAGCCACTATGATGGAAACGCACCCTGCAATTTGTCGGAGTAGATGGCTTCTCCAATGAGCTACTCAAAGTTGGGAGCATAGGATAAGTCAAACAGACCATTTTGATACGTGCAGGATCTGTAAAACGCACCTTGTCGATCATTTTGCAAATGATCTGCGTGGGTGTGCATTGCGGCAGCGCACCGACACCAGCGAGGGGCCCGTGGAACGAGACAAAGTTGATCACTGGCGGGTCGTTGTAGCGTTCGATGTAGCCACGGATCACGAGATTGCCCTGCATGGAATTACCCGAATACATGAGACCGTCATTCCTGAACACGACATTAGTGTGGGGAAACAAACCTGAGAGAAACCGATCGCGTTGAAGCCATCGCGAAGCTTGGTATCCTACGTCAAGGCAAAAGCTTCAGTATCAGATCCAACCACATGCGAAGTTCGAACCCTTCCAGCTGACCTTGCGGACTTCACGCGCAAAGATGTCCACTTGTTTGTCCATTATGACGACGATGCTGTTCTTGATGTCTTCCTCGACGGAATTGCCGATTTGGATATTGACGGCGTACGTCGAGAGTTGTTTCCCCACGAGCTACGCGCGTTTCCGATCCATCACCATTGTGAGACCCACATATTCGCCGCATGCTTCCGGACCCATAAAATAATACGTACGTCGCGAATGTGCTTCATGCCCGAATTGCCAGCAGCGTCGCCCATGCCGTGCATCAGTACAACCGGCAACGGCGTCAGCTCGCTCGTAAACACGGCCGTCTTTTTGGCGGCGCTGACCACGGATCGCAGCTGCGGCGTCGTTGGCGCCGCCACGACGTATTCGTCCACGATCCAACCGAGCACTGCGACCTGCAGCGCCAGGACCAAGACGGTCAGGACCACCGATAGACCCAGTACCTTCATACCCGAGAACGCCATCATTCCGTCTGGCGCCGAGATTTCTTTCGGAGGATCTCTTCAAGCAGCTTTTGAATCAAGCTGGAGAAAGGCATCAAGCGCGACACCTCTATACGTTTGATATCCACCTCCATTATATGGTGGCTTCTGCTAAATACGGTTCGCTCTAAGTTCGCATTCATCAGAGTGGCTGGAAGCGATCGGAACCACACAGGCAAAGAAGGGATCAATATGGCATATGTGCGCTCGCAGCTCGTGCGTAGCGCGGGCGCCATGGCGCGAGGCGGCGCACGCGGCTGGGGGTGGTACCACCGATCGCTCGAGAAGATGAATGCGGCCGCGCCGGCCGTGGTGCCCTACGACGCCGCCGTCGCAGCGCCCGCAGCGCCCCGCCCGCGGGCCTACCTGGACGTGAGCATTGGCGGCGCCCCGTCCGAGCGCGTCGTGGTCGAGCTCGCCAAGGACGTCGTGCCCAAGACGGTCGAGAACTTTACGCGCATGTGCACCAAGGGATTCGAGTCGGCATTCGGCGCCGGTTCGTTCAAGAACTCGGTCTTCCACAACATTACCAAGGGCACCTACATTGTGGGCGGCGACGTGCTCGCCGGCGCCGGCACGGGCGGCCACGCGGCGCTCGAACAGGGCAAGCGGTTCTTTGACGATGAGAATTTCGCGCTCCAGTTCACTGAAGAAGGCGTGATCGGCATGGCGAATGCCGGTGTGAACAAGAACGCGTCGCAGTTTTTCATTGCGCTCAAGCCGCTTCCGCACTTGAATGGCCGCAACGTGGCCTTTGGCAAGATTGTCGACGGCAAGAGCGTGCTCAAGAGCATTGAGGCAGTCTACTGCGTGCAGGGCAAGCCCGTGACCGAGGTCAAGATCACGGACTGTGGCTTGCTGTAGAGAAAAACGTAATTGGTGGGAGAAAAAAAAAGAGAGGGAGGATGGTGGGCGGTCAGGATCTGTGCTTGATAGCTCCACACTATGTTTACCCTGGAGTAATAGATCTTTTAGAAAATCCATCAAGCATCCGTGGGCCTCACAAAACAACTCGGATTGGGGTTGAAGTGTAATCTGGCCATAGTCCGGAGAACGTCCATGGCCCATGGGCATGGTCCTCAGACTCCCTGTTGATGGCGTCATGGAGCAGAGATCCAGTGGTGACTGCAGCCTTCTAGGTTTGGAGACGGCATGCACCGCAGTATCTGCACTGATTCCTTTCCCCCGGGTCGAGCTTTTGATGCTGCCACTGGTAGTGAGAGGCACTGCCAAAGTCATAAAGTTGCATCTGCCACCTTATACACGGAATCC
>JAADVC010000656.1:0-17449 GCA_023334575.1 Pythium volutum
CGCCTTTCCTTCGATCAATTTTGGATTCTGTGGATCCGAATTGTGGAATAAACGCCGACAGGAAGAGGTCCCCTTCTAAGTCGATCATACAATTTGCAAGTGTTTCTCGAATAAGTACGAATTTGTCCGACGGCGCGAAAAATACAAAACCACACACAACCCAAGTATATGAAGCCATGTGGGTGCGCGTCAGCGAGTCCCCGTTGCGTGTATCTCTGGGTCGACGCAATGGATTAGAAGAGTGTCGAGTTGGGGCAACACCATGGAGCATACAGCCTACAGGAGACAGACGAGCAACTCACTGGACTTTGGTCTCACTTTGCAAAGACCTCGAGGGTTGCTGGAGCCATTACTGGTCCGTAAAAAGGCAACACGCTACGTCAATCACTCTCACTCTCTCTCTCTCTTTCTTTCGTCGGACCGTAGCACCAAATGCGACGTGCGTCCGTTTTTCCTCCATCACTCGGCTCTGTTCCTGCCCACAAGGAACCTCTTCACGGCCTCGGCTCGCTCCTTGATCGTGCGCTGGCGGTGCTCAACATACTGCTCCTCCTCCTCGTGAATGTCCTTGACGAATTGACCAATGATGAGATGCTCCTGCTCCGTCCTCGCGTCTCCGTACAGCGCTGGTGGTGCTCGTGGTGGCGTCGCAACTGGAAATGCGTGAGCGGGAGCCGTGCTTGATTCGACTGTGAGTGCATTGTCGCGTGGCGACAGCGTTGCCTCGGCAGCTGCACCGCGCGGTGCATGTGTAGCTTGGTCCTGAGCGGGTTCTACTTGGCCCGGTTCTACTTGGTCTTGAGCTGATTCTACTTGGTCTTGGTCTTGAGTGGAGTCGCCCTCCACCACAAGAGCCTCATCAGTATCAGCCGTCAAGACACGAACGACGGACGCTTGCAGCTTCGCAATTGTCTCTGGGCTCAGCTTTGAGCGTTTCTTGAGCAGAGGAGACGGCACCACGCCCTTCAGATAGCTATACCGATCGCGAAGCGCCTTGAGTTCACGGCCGTGGAGCGCATTGGTGGGCAGCAGCTCCTCGTGGACGCGCTGCCGTCGCTCCGTTGAGTTCGCGGTCAAGTCGCCAAGGTGCGGCGCGTGCAGGACGACAAGGTCAGCGAACCCTTCGTCGCTCGCCACATCGACCTTGCCTTTCTTCGCGCGTCGTCGTGGCCGTTCTTGGTCGTCGCCACTGGCTGGTTTGCGGCGTCGCTTCAGTCTTGGAGCACTGACGCTGAGACTGGGAACACCGTCAGTGCGATTGTTTTCTTCCGCAGCCCTTTGCTTTGCGGTCTCGACACGCCGAAAATACTCGTGCAGTTTCTCACGCACGACCAACGATAGCCCCGAGTACTCCACGCTGGAGCGACGCCATCGCGTTCTGGAGGGTCTTGAATCGTTGCATCACGGCGTGGACGGAGTTGCTGTACGCCGCGCCGTCTGAAGGCAGGCTGTCACACACACGCGCCCACGCTGTGCGCGCACGAGTGCTCGTGTCGGCACTATGGGGTTCGTACTCAAGCAGCAGCTCCACAAACTTCTCGTCACGCACGACTGGCTCGAAAGTATCTGATCCTTTTGGGACGTCGGATGGGAAAGTACCGGCGTCAACGTGCTCTTCGCGGCAATTGTGTGCGCCTTCACGATTACTCGCTTCTTCTGCGAGCTTCGAGAGGAGTTGGCGCAAGACACTGTCTCCTTCTCCAAACAGGTACATGCCTTTCATGTACATGGCGAGCAGACTGTTAAACCAGACTTCAACGTTGAGTCGGACCTTGAGTTGCTCCTTCGCCTCCCGCCTAACGACTTACCAGGCCGCGTCGTGTGCCTCGCGGCTTCCACACGAGCAGGGCTTGAACCGATCGACAATGCGCAGTACCTGGACAGTTTGCAGCTCATCAGACGGAGAAGATGCATGTCGACTGGAGCTAGTTGAAGCGACACGCAGAAGCGCATGGATTCCGCTTCGTTCGGGCATAATTTTTCATGGTGGTTACGGTGGGTGGTGAAAGCCGCAGACTGATAGCCCTCCACGCTCGCTCCATCCCTCGGTTGAGAAAGGGCGTGGGGTCTGCAGAGTATTTATCAATAATTTCCATGCTTGATGGCCGTGACCCGAAAGTATCCCATCAATTTCCATGATTGATGGCCGGTACCCGGCCGTTTCCCACACCTCGGGACTGTTTCTCAGAAAGTTCCATGAGTGACCGACATGTGTATCCATACATTCACCCTTTACTCGCGAATCCCTGGATCGCGACCGCCAGGCGCGCCATGAGCGATCGTATCTCTTCCATCTCTGGATCTACTGCGTATCACAAACAGTCCTGATGAGTATTGCAACGCACTGGGGAAATGCATACTTCAAAAGTGCGACAGGGAGGGACTCACTCGACTCGGTATCACTTGCAACGACCTTGAAGGCTTGAGTTGTCAGCCGTAGTTGCTGCTCCAGATCACTGCATAAAACACGAGCATGAGCCAAGCACAAAACTGGTAGTGGAGCAGGAGTGATTCCGGACCTGATGGAGCTGAGGACGAATGCGTTCTTCTCGGTCATATTGCGTGTCACCGGCTCGAGAGGGGCACGCGGTGACGGATCGTCCGGTGAACTGATGTGATTGTGCTCCAAAGTGCTTGCGTATCCGGCTGTAAAACTACTCAGGGAAGCAGATACGTCCGACACTTCTGGAACCTCTGGGTTGGCGTATCCTGTCGTGAATGCACTGAGCGACTCGTCGACGCGGAGCCCCGACGTGCTCATCCTCACTTTGGCTGTCTCTGCAAACCCTGACGTGAACGAACTCAGCGACTGGGCCGCTGGCAGATCTTTCTTTGGTGCGACGTAGCCAGCCGTAAAGTTACTCAGTGAAGTCGTCACCGAGCTCAGATCCACACTCTTGTCGACGGTCGGATTCTTGCTTGGTGCCTGAGTATTGTCGGCGTACCCAGCTGTGAATGAACTCATCGAGGCCGCGACGCCACTCAGATCCACGCTTTGCTTGACATCGCGGTGGCTTTTGAAGCCGTCCGTGAATTGGCTGAGCGACATGTCGACCTCGCCACGGGCTTGAAGAGTTTGGCTCGAATCGACCGATGACGGAACGCCTATACGTTCCGGATAACGGGTCGTGTTGCTCGCTGGCGGAGATGCAGTGTATCCTCCACCGAACGCGCTGAGCGACTGGTCCACTGCTAACGAGTCGCTGACTTGAGCATGCTTTGTTTCAATAGCAAAGCCGTTTGTAAACGTGCTCATCGATTGGTCTAAACACAAGTCGATGCTCGAACCCACGTTAGTTGGGTGCTTGGCGTCTCGGGTCTGTCGCATTGAGAGTGTCGACAACGGGAGATCCAGGGACTCGAACATCTCGGGCGGAATCCCGTCAATGCCCAGGTCCGCCGGCGATTTGTCCTCGAGCAAACTCGATGCTGCTGCTGGTCGAGCTGTCGTAAACGACTCTGCATCTTGCTTAACGGGTTCCGTCTGAACCATTCCTTCAGCCGCTGCCGACGTCGGAAAAATCACGAGCCGATCCTTCTGTGATTTGATCAACCCGAGTTTACTGAGGCGACTATTCATTTCGCTCACGGCCTTGGCTGTCTCGAGTTGTTTTCGCCGCTTTTCGAGTTGTTCTCGCTCGAGCGCCAACGACGTTCCCGTCTGCAGAGTCGACTGGGTGACATCGATATCCGCCAACGACAAGTTGGTCAAACCTGCCGCCAAGGGCTCATCGCTCTCCAGTCGGTCGAGTAGCTCAGTTGCTCGTTGCGCCCATTTTGATCGTGGCTGAACCAAGGACTCTGGTGGACTCTGTATCGGCAGAGCACTGATCGTGGAGACTTGGAAGGTTCGAGCCCAGTTTGGGGTCTTGGATCGATCGATCCTTAAACCGTCGTGGGGTGGAGCTTCTATCACCGCATCTGCGTTAGTCTTCTTTGCTGAGTCGCGCGTCCGCATCCAATCTTCGTGTGGCACGTTTGACAATGGTCCCGGCACTGCCTTCACTTTGCCTTTCCAGCCGCGAGACCCCCCACTCTTTCCTTCATCGTCTTGCCCGTGTTTTGCGTCCGCACTATGGATGCCCGTACCCCCAGTCTGCTGAGTTGGAGTCGGCGCAGCGACGGTTGGTGCGACTGGGATCTTGGCAGCTTGGGGTGTGAGTTTCTTGGCTTGCACAAATGGTGGTGCTGGAGGTGGCATTATCGTCGCTACCACCGGTGCAGGTTGATGCGTCTTCTCGACCACTGACACGGGAGGCACGGGTGGAGGTACAATAGGCTCAATCACTTTTCGAAGGCGGGCCTTGATCGCTGCCTGGAGCTCGTCGGCAAGCCGCCAGACAAAGATACAGCCGTCGCTGCTGGACGTGACAAGTCGACGGCAATCGGGCGTAAACTTGATGGCCGTGATGACTTCGCCGTGGCCCGTGCCATCCGCAAGCGTCTCTCCGGACTGCAAGTCAACAATATGGATGGTCTTGTCCGACAGTGAGCCGCTCATGGCGGCACAGTAACTGGCTGGACAGATATCAATGCGGTGCTGTTCGCCCACGTGGAGCGTGCGAACGTGCTTGCCAGTGCTCACGCTCAAGACGTCGAGTCGGTTATTGCACGACGCAACCAAGAGCTCGTCGTCGCCAGTGAGCGCCACGTCAAAAATCTTGCCTCCAGTGAATGGCACGGAATTGTATCGTGCGATCTTCCCGTCCGGACTAATGTCCGACAGCACAACCGTCTTGTCGGCACCACAACTGATGAGCCGCTTGCCGTCGGATGTGAAATGGAGAGCCGTGATCGCGCCCGAGTGGTTGTCGAGCTTGTGCACAGATGCATACGCCTTTGCACTGTCGAGGACGTGGACCAGTCGATCCCGACCTCCAGCAGCGACGAGAAAATGGGACCCAAGAGGCGAGGCCACTTCCCCAAAGGCCAAGCACTGGATATCAGACGCATAGGCGCCAATCTCTGTCGACGACGACTCGGCAAGTGGGAGCGAGCGAAGCGTGACACTTCCGTGCTTGTCGCCAGCGGCAATGGCCGATAGATTTGGGTGGATCGCCACTGCGCGCAAGCCGTTGACAGGGTCGAGATCGTTTGCGGGCGTATGGATATCCGACAAATCATTCCAGGCGCACGTGCCGCCCAGCACGATCGCGTCCCCGTCGTCGAAATCGAGTGGGTCGTCGTGGTAGAGAACTTCGAGCATTTCTTGACTGAAAGGGTTCGTCCACGGCTCATCGCTGGGTTCGTCGCTGCTTTCCGGAGTAGTGTCGCCCTTAAATCGACTTGATTTCGCTGGCTTGTGCAAATCCAAATGCCAGAACCGGATCGTATTGTCGTCGCCACACGTCACAAACGCTCCCTGCGGAATCGCCGCATTGGACGTGGTCTTGCGTGCCTGTAGCGAGTCACTTCCGTGGTAGACGAGCTTTCCTCTGGCGTTGACGCCTTTCAATCGCCCGGCAATCTTGAGATCGCGAATGCCGCCACTGTGGAAGAGAAACGACCGGTCCGTCTTGAGCGCTTGCAGGTCGGCAATGTCGTAAATGAACAAACTGCGATCACTGTACAACGCCACGAGATGGGAGCCAGAGAGCCGCACGCCAATCACCGCCGGGTATCGCTGCGGATGGTCCGGTTGCAGTGCGTCGGGCTGTGGCTCCTGCGGTTCCCTGGTTTTACCAAATGCCGGTGGGAACGGCATTGTCGCCTTGTACTCCAACGTCGTGGGATCAAAGAGCCGAACCACAGAGCTAGAGCCGCCTACGGCGATGTAGGCTTCTGACACGGACAGTGCGTTCCCGTGGGCGGCTTCGAGCGACACGAGTCGCTCCATGACACACGACACGCCAAAGGAGCACAGCGTGCCGTCCGCTGTGGTCGCAAACGTCTTGAGCTTGGACGGGCCAAAGCCGCAGCCCACGCTTGTGAACGTCGCGTCGTCTTTTGCCGCCATGACGGCCGACCGTCCTTGGATCTCGGGCAGGTCATGGACGTGGTATCCCGTCGTGAGGAACCGGTTGTCGGCATCCAGAAACCAATACTACATGCCAACCAATACAAATTCAGATACTAAAATCAACCGCCTATACAAACTGTAGGCCACTCACCTTGAAGTGTTTCTCGCCGACCGTCACAAAGAAGTTGCCTTCATGGCAGTAATCCATGGCCAGCACTTTTTCCTCGACCACAGCGACGCCCACGGGCGTGCCCTTCATGTGACCGCCTTCAGTATCCCGTGAAAGGTCCCACGCGACCAACTGCTGGTCATGGACGAGTCCGATCGACACCAAGTACGTACTGTCGCGACTAAACGCCATGCACGCGATGCCGTACTTGTGGCGCGGCAGCTCGGCGCACAGCGTGCCGTTGGCGCCGTCCCAAATCGTGATTGCTGGCAAGTACCCCTTTTCGCCAATCGCGAGAAACTGGCCGCTCGGCGAAAAGCAGAGACATGCCACCGTTTTCTCGACGCGGTAGTACCGTACTTGCTTGTTGCGCCGGAGATTGTAAATGACGACAATGCAGCCCGCGGCGTACGCGATCTCGCCCGTCACGGGGTTCACAGCGAGCATGGCGTTGCTCAGCGACGTGACGCCCAGCACGCGCTCCAGCGTGAGCCGCGTACGAGACGGTACAGCAGGGACAGCAGAAGACTGCTGCTGTTGTTGCTGCTGCATCTTGGTCGCCGTACTGCGTGGGTCGTTGCCGGTCGTCGTCCCCATGCTCCAAGAAGGAAGGGAAACCTTTCCGCGTCGGTTGAAGTGCACTCGCACCTCTACTATACGATACTGTACCTCTGTTAGGAGAGTGTACATACAGCCAATCGATGGAGGCATGATTAGTCCGTAGCCAATCAAATCGATTAGACGACGAGTATTACAGCCAATCAAATTGATGAAGGTAGAGTACCGGGTGTTCGTATTGTAAAATGTCGGTATTCCGAAGAGAACAAAAAGCGTCCCACGCGTTTGTGTGCGACAGAGAGCTCCTCGTTCGTCCGGAACTGAAGACGACAGCAGAAAAAGCGACACCAAAATGCGCGTAGCGAATTCGAGCGACGCGTACGCCGGGAGCAAGATGCGCCGCGACTCGTCGGCCAGCCGTGCCATACTGCCGCTCTACCACCGCACGATGCATTTCCTCTCGGATCCGTACACGCGCATGAAGAAGCGCGCGCTGCTCGGCGCGGTCGCGGCGCTGGTCGTGCTCTATGTCGTCATGATGGGCTTTGCAAGCCACGACGACGACAGTGTCGTTGTTTATAACGACCGACCAGGTTTCCAGGCACCGCCAACTATACCAGAGCATGCGATGCTGCCCGTGGATGGGGATGGCGACGACGAGGAAGAGGAAGAGTATGCCGATGACGACGACCACGCGACGGCGGAGATGGAGGACAAGGACGACGAGGATGACGAGGTTGATGAAGATGACGACGTGGCGATCAACGGCAACAATGAACCGCCCGAGCCGATGATCGCCGTCAAGCCACCGCGGCCGGACGGGAAAAATGCTGGTGTACTTGGTCATGGGACCAACCACGTGGACGACGCCGACAATGGGCATGCGTTGGGCGACAAGACGCCGTTGCCGCCCACGACCATGCCCGCGTCCAAGCTGCCGTACTTTGTGCGCTTGGTGCTGCCGCTGTTGGCGGGGTTTTGCTTTGGCTTTTTGGGATCGGTGCCCGTAGCGGGCCCGACGTCGGCGATGGTCTTGAAGCTGGGCATCCAGGGCAAGTACCAAACCGCACTGACGATTGCGTTTGGTGGCGCCATCTCTGAAGCCGTAAGTGGAATTAAAATATCTATCTGTACTGCGGTATGTTAACCCCCGCTTGTTTGCTTGTAGACGTATGCCGGTGTTGCCTTTTGGGGCTTTGGCAGCTTTCTTGCTGGCGCCAAGTTCCTCTTGCCCGTCTCCAAGTGCGTCACTCGTCCACTACCATTTTGATTTTGGAGTGGGAAGCTGAAGCCTTTTTTGTAGAGTGTTAGGGGCCGTCATGTTTACGATTGTCGGTATTATTTTCCTCAAGTCGGAGGTCAAGTCGCCGCTCGACATGGACGCGTCGGCGTCGCACAAAGGAATGCGCACGCGCGCGCCACGGGACGAATTTTTGCGCAACATTCTCATGGGGCTTACGATGTCGGGCATTAATCCTTCGCTGCTGGCCACGTACACTGGCGCCATTGCATCTGGTACGGAAACCTATTTAGTATGGTGTTGGACGGTGGATAATGCTCACGGGATCTCTTGTGTTGCTTGCAGTATACGGCACGGGACTGCTCGAGTTTACGCTCTTTCTCGCGTTTGTGTTTGCCATTGGCGTGTGCTGCGGCGTCTCGACGTGGTTTTTCATTCTCGTGTCGCTGCTGCAAAAGTACAAGCAGGTGCGGTCTCCCTCTACTGCTTGGAAAGGGATATTCCTTTTTTGCTCACGGTGATTCTTGTGTTCTATATAGCGGCTGAAGAAGCAAACTATTGGGTACATTATGCGCGGCATGGGCTGCTTCCTACTGACGCTTGGCGCATTGTGTGCCAAGTCGTCGGTCGAGTATTTCTTCTTCACATCCTCAGTTGAGACTTAAGCGTGAGATCGCATCATGCGTTTTCATTGATATAGAACCACGAGTCATTTAACCCACAAAGACCCCATTCATTATTTTAGAGTTTGAACTTGGTCTTCAGCGAGGCCACTTCGTCGCTGGCAAGTTCGCTTTGCTCGAGCAGAACAAACAGCTCGCGTAGCTTTTCGATCTGGTTGTTGTCGAGAAAGTTGACGGTCAGCGCAAACCGCCTCGTCCTCGAGAACGCGTCTAGGATCTCCCGTGCGAACGTCGCGGTCGCTGCGTCGTCGCGTGGTGTCGCCCACGATGCGACGAGCACAGAGACGATGTCGCCCATCAGATCGGCATCGATATCGATTTTGAACAGTTCGTGCAGCCGCGTTGCCGTCACCAACTGGAGGTATCTACACAGATCATCCATCTCTTCTGAATCATTGCATCATACTCCGGCCCGATTAGATAACCTACCGGTATTTCTGCTCGTTCGTCTTGAGCGAGCGTCTCCACAGACGCGTAAAGTCGGCTGCTGTTTTTGGTGGCTCGTCGGCTGACTCGGACTGGAGCTGCAGCTTGGCGCCGTACGTTTTCCTCGTCTTGGTCTTGTACGACAGGTTGACTGTGCGGTCGTTCTTTGAGAAGCTCTGCAGCTCCCGCTGGCTGATGGGCTTGAGATTTGCACACGCCACGAGGTTCTACGCAGAATATACATCAACACACCGTGGAAAATTCCACAGAGTAGAGATTGTGTGTGTGCCCACCTTGAACTCGTCATAGTTGGCGGCCGTGTGGATCGCGCGCTTCTTCATCGAGTCGGTCAGCTTGTACTTGCGGTCGGCTTTGAGCGCCTGCACAAGCTCGTCCTGCAGCGCCGCCGTGTCAAAGCAGCCGTGCTCGATCGACGTCAGCGCCTGCTGCTGCGGCTCGCGCATGGCCTGCTTCGTCATGTGTCTCCCTTTCTTTCTTTATGGGCTTTGTTTTGATGTGGCTCTTCAAGATCTATAAACCTTCTTGCAGCTAGGTTTTGCACGAAACGACACGTACCCCTGTCGTACTGTAACCGGACCATAACCTGTATCCATGGGGGCAGCATGGCTACTCTTTTGTGTTGATCTGATCCATATTTATAGAGGTTGTGTCCTTGTCGGGCTCCTTCCTCTACGTATGGTTTTCTCAGCTGAATCTCGTTGCGCTGACGCCTCGCTTTTCACAGCAGAGGATAGCTCAACGCGTCACGTGCTGCCTCCATCTCTCTTACCTTCTCGCCGCTATGGACCGCGGACGCAAGGCGCTGCCGACGCTCAACAAGCACACGGATACGGCGTACTACCAGAAGTGCCAAGACATTCACCGCCAAAAGCTCCACACGATCAAGAGCTCGATCGACAATAGCGAGCCGCACCGCCCGACGCACTTGCGCAAGAACCTCAAGAGGGAGCAGATGAAGGAAGAGCGGTACGCCGAGATTGAGCGCGAGAACCGCATTCTGCTCGAAAAGATGTCCCACATCATGCAGAACGAGACGCTCGACAACAAGAACCAGGCGGTCGTGTACAGTCACAGTCTCAACAAGGAGTACCGCAAGCGCGAACTCCAGAAGATCACGTCCGAGAACCAGTCGATTTTGAGACGCATTCAGATGCGCGAGCCCACGTACGACCACTTGCAGTGGGCCGAAGAGGCCAAGCAAAACGACAAGTATGCGACCAACATCCGCGAGTACCCGCAGGAACGTCAGGGATCGGCCGACAACTTGGGCACAATGTCGCAGTACTCGGTGGGGCCAAGTGGCGGAAGTGCTGGGTACTACTGAGTCGTTTTCCTCCGGACGAAGAGTACTCCGCACGATTCCCCATAAGCTGACCTATTCAATTCCTTATCTTATCAACATCATACCTTATCCAACATCGAGCACAAGCACTCTAGAATGGACGTGAGCTGGCAGCTCGCTTTGCTCTCGCCAAAGAGGTCGAGCACTTTGTTTTCCCACTGGCCGAGCCCTTCGTACTCGGCCTCGAGATCCGTGAGCTTCCCGCGCGATTCGCCAAGAAATCGACGCAGTGTGTCGTGGGCTGCAGCGTCTCGTTCGCCAGGCGGACTCGTCTTATCAACGAACGCTTGGACGGTTCGAGCGCCTGCAATGAGGCGATTAATTTGAAGCTCGACATCGAGAAGTTCGATCTCGGCGGCCTTCTGGAGATCGTCGTGGAACGAATGCAGCTTCTCGTCCATGCGCGGCAGAAATTGGGTCCGGAAAACGCTCATATCGGTTCGAAAGTGCTGCAGTGCTTTGGTTTGTGCTTTCTTGAAAAACTGGTATTACAATACAAGAACGCATATGAGAACATACAACAAGAATTAGAGTTAAATGGACGGATGCGCACCTCGCTCAAAGCTTGCACGAACGAGTAATTCTCGACCAAGTCACGACAGGCCCGCTTGACAACCTGGATTTTGGAATTCACGCTTCGATAGATTCTCGCAAATCGGAGCTTGTACAGGAAGCAGTCGATCCGCTGGGCAATGTCCGGTACTTGCAAGAGCAAGAAGAAGAACCGTTCAGCTGGTCCTAGGCTTTTGGATGGCCCAGTATAAGCTCTCAACTGGGTTGCTTCTTCTTCAGTCGGAAAGAACCGTTGCAAGCATACCAAGAGCTCGGCGTTAACAACCCGTTCATCCAGCGTCGTAAGTGCTTGAACAATTTGATCGTTGCGGTCGTTGATCTTGAAACTCGCCAAGGCCATCGCGAGGTTATTTGCGCGTTTGAGCTCTAGAATCTGGACATTCTTGCTTTTTCCACGCGGTGATGACGCGCGTGGTGACTACGGCACAGAAGAAAAATGAGTATTAGCGGCGGGATTCTTAAGGATGCATGATTCACCGACCCACGCAACATGCCTTTCCGAAACTAGTGTCCGATAGCTCTGCTTCTCTCGCGTCCACGGCCTTGCGTGGGCTTCGCGCGCGAGGAGAGGCAATAAACACTGGTCGGTTCTCTGAAATACAACTCTGTGAGTACAATAGCGACACAATCGAGTGAGAGTATCTTACCATCCTGTCGTTGAGGACTCGCCACGTTGATTGACAGCTTCATCCCTGTGCGTACCTCGTACTTTGAACTCGGTGACTCGCAAGGTGAAGCGGGGAGCTGTAAGTCGTCGTCCCGGGGCGAATCTGGTTTGTGATATCGTTGTTGAGATTCCCCCACGTGGTCCTTGGATGCAATATCTGTTGCTGTGTCCGATAGTTTCAATAACCGCGCTGTTGCCTGTGGTATTCGAACCTGTGCATCGGGCGAAATCGATGGAGTTGCTGTTGGTGTTGATGAGACGTTGATTGCTGGGTGCGACACAACGGGGATCGTCGACGACGGTGGTGAGGGAGGCATTGGCTCGTATGGATTCTCCCACTGCGATTGCCCCGTCGTTCGATTCACGTAGTATGGATATCCTTCATCAGAGTAGTGCGTGTCCCACGTATCAACTGGCGGTGCAGGAGGAGGTGTAGGCGGTGGAGCTGGACCTGGAGGTCGCACTGCTGCCGTCGGTTGGTTGTGGTGCGGGTAGGAATCGTGCCAGGCACTATGCTGCCGAGGGGGATACTGTGCCTCGGCAGTGGTCGGACGTCGAGAGGAGAGAGCGGACGAATGGGGTTCCGGCCCATACCAGTGGCCATAGTCATCATAGGCTCGTGTCGGATAGTGCTGATAGCCACTGCTTGGATGTCCATATACGCCCATGCTGTGCGCGCGATGTACCACATGCGGATGCGAATATCCTCGATCGTCGACATACGGATGCCTGGTTCGCTCATACGGATGATAGTAGTCACCATAGTCAGGATGGCGGGAGTGATGCGGATATGCTCGGTATTGCAACTGCTCGCGGTCTATCCGTTCCGTGTAGGCTTGCCGAGCAGGCAAACTATAGTCCACATCCAGCACGTAGCGCGAGCGAAGTTTATTTTCTCGTGCCGAATGGAAATGCAGCAGCGGAACCGGTGCGTGAGAGCTATGCAGGGATGCCCGCTGCCGCTGTGCGGCAAGCACCTCTCGTACTCTGGCGCTGGGTGAAATCGGCTGTGTGCTTCGGCTTGAGGACGTCGAGCTTCGCGCGGAATGCGGAACATAGTAATCTGCATCGTCGTCCACATCTCTCTCGTCCACGTAGGAATGCTCGATAGGTCCACGGCGCACTGGGCTGTGACTTGGTTCAACGTAGGCTTCAGGGTCTTCGTCCTCAGCAAAATCATCTTCTTCGTCGCCATAGTCCATCGCATCTGTGGCTTGATCGTTCTCGAGCGTTTTTCGTATCTGGTGGCGCATCAACAACGAAGATGCCGATTCGTTTCGGACCGCTGGCACTGTGGCGGTCGCGTGATGATATTGCGCAACGAGTTTCTCGCTTGCTGTGTGCTTCTCACGTCGTGCCAGATCCAGTGCCGTCTCGCCGTGGATGTTAGCCGACTGCACATCCGCAGCACTTTCCAAGAGCAGCTTGACGATGCTGTCGACACCAGACAAAGCTGCATAATGCAAAGCTGTATCGCCATCATGGTCCCCAGCGTTTAGCACCGAGTCGCCACCGACATCGAGAAGGTAGGCGACACAATCCAAACTTCCGCTGAGCACTGCACAGTGCAAAGGTGTGCGGCCGAATTCGTCCACAACGCATATGTCGGCACCGTGGTGAAGTAGCAATTGCATGCACGCAAGATCGCCTTTTCTCGCAGCGACGTGAAGCGGCGCATCGTTGCTCGAGTCAATGTGGTTGACAATCTCGGAGTCCATCTCGCTCGCTGCCGCGGTTCGTAGGATGAGCCCAAGGCAGTCCGAGTGCCCGGCGTTAACCGCGACCTGGAGAGCTGTCTCGCCAAATTCGGGGTGTGGATCGTTCTTTGCTCGCCACTGCAAGCAGAGCTCGACCAAACGAGCGTCCCCGAATCGGCAAGCAAGCATAAGAAGCGTATCGCCTGTTCCCGTCTCGAGCAGATCAATTGGGCATCCATCGCGGAGACAAGTCGCAATGCAATCGGCTTCTTTTTGCCTCGCAAAGTCGAAAATGGTTGATCGCCACTGCAAAAGCTTTTGCTTCTTTGCCGTTGTTGACATACTCGGGTCATGTGGTGTCGTCGCGGAATGCCGAAGGTCTTCCACCGTCTCCATCGATGGCTCAGCGGCTTGACGGGCGTTTGCGTCACCGCCAAACACCATTCTTCTGAGGCCTTCAATCCAAATCAGCGCCTCTTCCTTGCTCGACGCGACGAGATCCAGTGTACGTGTCTTCGAAACGACCGAAAAGCACCGGTCGTGTTCGCGTGCGACGGAGCGCGGATCATTCTGAATGAGTCGCTCGAACGCTTTGGTGCGGGCTCCGTCTCGAATCTCGGTGATGAGACGGACATCGAGCAGCCGACTTCTCTCGGTGGTGTCGATCGGATCACACCAGGTGATACACACGGTTTCACCAGGTTCATCCCCTGACGCTGCAATCCACTGACGCTTGGTGGCTGCCGAACCCATGAGTGAGTGCGTGTGATATGGCACTTTAAACATGAGAGCTCCCTTGCGGAGAACGGCTGGAATCGGGCCTGGAGCCGCTCGAGCAGATCGATGTGCTGGTCGTGCAATACTTGAAAACCCCAATGAAATAAACTGAGACGACGGGAGAATGCGAAGCTGCAGGTGAACTTGGCCCACGCTTTCTTGTTGCCACACATCATTCGCCGTGCGGTAGATGGGAAAGTGCTGATCGTACAAAATCTCGCCGACGCTCGCGAGTGAGATCATGGCTTCTCCGACGACCAACTTGCTGTGGGTACGCACAGACACGTGGAGCATTTGCTTGGTTTTAGAGCGGAGTCCGGTCGAAAATTGCTGGTTCCACTGCGCCTCGCTGCCTCCTTTCTTGTGAAGCGCGGTCCGAAGATACGACAAGTGCGACGCACCACTCGACAAGTCTTCGGCGGACTCACAAAGCCGCATTTCCAGCTGCGTGGATTGGGTTCCAAATTTTTCGACCTTGGCGAGACCCGTCGCGCCCAATGCATGGATGACGAGAACGAGCCGCTCGTTGGATGACGTCGCCGTGGCTTCTTCATCGATCGGTAGACTGAGCAAGACGGGCGGGTTCGCACCAGTTGCGGGTCCCGCAGAAACGGCTGATGATGCCGATCCACGTTTCCCAGGTCGATGGATGATCGGATTGAGCGTCGCAAACCCCAAGTCCGAGTCACTTTCGGTCGAATGGATCACGACCTGAGGCGCCATACCGTGGTCGTCGTCTCCGTCGCTGTCGTAGCCACATGGGTCGCCATTAGAGGTCGTGCACTCTTTGTGAGTTTCCTGGATGGGAGAATTATCTGGTGGAGTCTGGTCAATCGCGACGTCAATCGGTTCTTCCTCTTCCAGCACAAGCTCCACGCTCTCGTTCGCCCCATGCATGGCTGGATGGCTCTGCCTGCCGCCATCCCCAGGAAAAGTTGTCGTTGGCTCTCGCGGTTCCGCGAGTCTTGCCGGAATCACGACCGTGTGGTTGGCGCCATCACTTGTCGCATGCTTGCCGCTCTTGACCATGGCCGACGATGCGTCCCGCAGTCGCGAGAGGAAGCCGCCACGCTTCTCTTTGTAAATCGACTTGGTCACGACGCCGACACCTGCGTCCAGCGGGATATCATGGAAATCTTCGCCATCAGCGCCATCTCCTGCCTTGGGTTTCCAGTGTTGGGCATCGGCCAACGCAATCGACTGGGAACCACGTGGTGTGCCATCCTCTAGCGCGTATTTCCTCGCATTCCGCGACAGCTTCTCACGCGGCGGACTTACCGCCACAGTACATCTCTCATCTTCACTGCTCTCGCGCGGTGAGTCGGGCGGCGATCCTGGCGGCGTTCCCAGCGCCGGAGGCAGAGGCGGAGGTGAGGACGCGTCCATTGGCGGTGGCGGCTCCATGGCAGCGAGCGCTCCGTCTCCACGCTGCATACAACGGCCCACCACGGACGCCATATCGATGACGGCCACGCCGGTAGCGAGTAACTGCCCACGGTCACTACTCCCACCCTCTCTCTCGTCCCATTTTCTTTCTTTACGCGGCGGCGGGGGAAAGCCAAAAATACCAACTCCATGAGAAACATTGGTCACTGTGGACGTCACTGAAGTGAAAGAAGTGCCCCCATGGGGCACAATTTCCGGAAACTCATGAAAAAGGCAGACGATATTGGGGTAGGGAAGTTGATGTTGCTATGCAAACATAATGAGATGGTTTTTACAAGTTTAGCTGCACGACATCATGCAGCAAAAGCCATGAAAACCTGGTCTATCGAACTGGAAATGAAGACGGATCTCCTCCTCCTCCTCCTTGTCACGTCTTGATGATGACCAACACAGGTTCCGCAGGATGCAGCAGTGTAAGACCCACTGCACGAGCTTCTCAGTGTCGCTACCTCACGACACGATCCATTGCCGACAAACAGCTTACTCCGACGACGGCTTGGCGTTGGGGTCGATGAGACGCTTGAACTCGTCGTAGAGCACAAGCACGATGGCACCACCCGTACCACGGATGACGTTCGAGCCCGCACCCTTGAAGAAGGCGCCGCCGCCCTCCTTTCGGAGGATCTTGAAGAAGCAGTCCACGGTCGACGTGTACAGAATGTCCTTGCGGCCAGCCTGCATCATCATGCGACGACGGACCGTGTCGAACGGGTAAGACACAATACCAGCGATGGTCGTGACGGTCTGGGCCACGAGCCACTTCTGCCACACCGGAGCGTTCTTGGGGTCCTTGAGCAAGACATCACGGGCGGTATCGTAACCACCGAAGAAGGCGGCACGGTACACAATGATACCACCGACCGAGACGCCAAAGCCCTGGTAGAGACCCTTGAAGCCATCCGACTTGTAAATGGTCGAGATACAGTTCGACAGACCAGTGTACATACGCGAGTTGCCCTTGCCGACATCGGCGGCAAGACGGGTACGCGCAAAGTCGAGCGGGTACACGAACAGAAGCGAGGTGGCACCAGCGGCTCCGCCCGAGGCGAGGTTACCCATGAAGAAGCGCCAGAACTGGTCCTTCTTGACACCGCCGAGGAAAATCTGCTTGTACTTGTCCTTGAAGGCAAAGTTGAGCGCCTGGGTCGGGAAGTAACGGATGACGTTCGCCAAGTTACCACGCCAGAACGAGCCAATGCCCTGCTCGCGCGACACGCGCGTGAAGCAGTCGACAATGCCCTTGTACTGGTCCTCGGGCTTGATCTGGGTCGACGCAGCCTGCACCTGGAGGAGGAGCTTGACACGCTCGATCGGCGCGACGGCCGTCTTGGAGATGGCACCGGCGACACCACCGGCGGCCAAGTCCTGAAGGAACGAGATGGCGTCCGTGGCCAGCGGCTTGTAGGTAGGTTGGGCAGCGCTCATAGTGATGATAAGGGTTTCTTCGGTGGCTTGCGCGACTTGAGGGAAAATCCTAAATGCCGACGTGTGTGGCAAGAGGCTCCCTCCCCCCCTCCGGCGTTTTATTCTTCACCACCCGCACAAGCCACAGTGTTTGACGTCGACCGTAAACGACTATTCAGCCAATCAAATGTGGTGTAAAACAGAATAAACTATCTAATTGGTTAAAAAGGAATGTAGTTTTCACGGTCGGCGGTTTCAAACGACTGGTTGGTTGGCTGTGGGCTCGCGAGGAAACCTGAGGCTGTGGTTTTGTGTCGGTGCTCACTGGATTTTTGTATGGAGCTGCGAAAGGAACCACCACCAACAGCAGACAGCCAGTTCAAACAGCGGTCCAGTCGTTACGCCAATATTGGGCGAAAATGGCGATCATTTTGGATGTTTCGACGGGGGCGTAAATATAGGGCGTCGTAAAAAACGCCACCAACGC
>JAADVC010000657.1:0-17432 GCA_023334575.1 Pythium volutum
CGACGCCGCCACAAGCAACTCACTCTGCACCGACGCATGACGCTCTTCAGCAGCTCGCACCTCGCCTTCCAGCTCCTCCACGCGACACGCAGACGCACCACACAACGCCTTTGCAGCCGACAACTCGCCCTCCACACGCACCGACAGCTTCGAACGACTCGCCTCGGAAGACAGACACAGCGCCGCATGCGTCGCCTCCATTTCCAACACACGCGCATGAGCCAACGTCAACTCGCTCGACACACGACATAATTCATCACGGACCGCGTTTAGCTCGTTGATGTGTTCAACAGCCGTGTTGGGACAGCATTGGTGCGAGTGGTAAGTAGAGATGAGTTGTTGGATAGTCGCAGTCGGTGTTGCCGGTGAACCGCTGACTGCTGTGTGATGACCGAGTCCTTCGCGCATGAGCTGAGATAGTTCTTCCAGTTCTTTAGCCTTTGTATTGGCAGACTCAAGCTCCTGATGCAGCGCTGCCATCTCAATCGCATGATGTTGTTCTTGGTCCTGGGCACGGCGAACCAGCGAGCAGAGTTCAATGTCGCTTTGTGTGATCCGCAACAGTTGCTCTTGATGGCGTTCCTCGGCGTTGGCCACGCGCGATGCAAGTATGTCGCAATGAGCCCGCAGCTTACTGATTGTTTGCGTAGATGTCTCGAGCAGGTTGTGTTGCGAACGGAGGTGGAGTTCAAAGAGACGGTGTTTTTGGTCGATCGTGGGCCACGTCGCCTTGATGCGCTCCGTGAGCCCATACAAATGCACCAGTGCAAGCGCCACTGGCTCGTCCACTGACACGGTCGACGGCAGCACCCCATTCGAATAAAATGTGTCCTTCCAGATCTCCGGCTGAGTGAGCTGGGACTGAAAACTGGCGAGCTGATTGCTGATCGATTCAGCGGCGTTGACGAGTCGCATCGTCATTGGAGCACACATTTGATCGCACACTCGTCGCAGTGCGTGCAGACAGAACACGGTGAGAAGCGCTTCGACTCGTTCATACAACGTAACCTTGCGTTGCAGATACGCATCCAACTCGTTCACGTTGGACAAAAACTCACTCGGAGTCGACCACCCGGATATCGCAGCCCGAAACATTTCAAGAAGATGGCATATGGCGGCCAAACATCGATCAGCGTGCTTCAGGAGCTGGCGTTCTGAGCCAGTCGGGAAGAAAGATCGATCAGCCGCTGCGTTTGCGTGGGACTTGAGGGCTGGCGGTTCTTGTTCGCACTGTAAACGCAATCGCCGATCGGTTGGCCCGAGGTATTTGCGCGCCATATCGATGACGTCCAGACATCGGACTACTCTGGTTTGAACCTGCTGCTTGTGCTTCGCAATCATTGATGTGACTTTGTGACGAAGCTCAGCGGATTTCTCCTGGCGATTTCTGCGCACCACAACTTTGTGCTTTTCTTCAAAGGCCTCCACGACTGCTGCTGCATCATCAATACTGTCTTGTAGCTCTTTGTCGAGTTCGAACTCGTTCATGCCAGCAAGTTCCAGCGCGAGAAGAGAGCATGGTGCTTCCGAACGGGAGGCTTCTTGTGCTGGGAGCCGATCTGGTGCATCGAATGGCGATAAGCAGATGTCCAGGGCTTGACTTAGAGTCATAATGTCGTCATTGTCTTCGTCCGAGGTTGTTGCAAGCAGCTCCAGTTCGTTGATCTTGCGTTCGTATCGTGGCTGAGCGTCGACCACACGAGAATCAAGTTTCTTGTCGTGCGCGTCCTGGGGCATTTTTCGAACTCGACCATCGAAAAGCACAGAGTCCACAACAGACATGGAGAGCGAGTTGAGCGTCGACGCAGCATCAGCTCCAGGTGCATCAACGTGCTGCTTCGCTGAAAGCTGGGGTCGCCCAGAGCTTTTCGTTGCGGCTACCTCTTGCAAGGACGAAGTGGCTCGAATCGGTAGTTCGCTCGAAAATGGCTGATCGTGCCCTTCTTCAGCAGCACGCTCATCTTCAGACTGAGGCGATGAAAAGGACGAAGCCTGAGTAAGCGTTGATGCCCTCCACCGTTCAAAGGCGCGCGCCTTTCCTTGAAACACGAGACGGCAGCGAAGCGTGACGATGTTGAGCAAGAGCGAGTGTCTCCGTATTGCCGAGGCAACGAATTCGTCTTGGGTGGCTTGACGCTGATTCTCTGTTTCTCGTAGAGTAGCAAGCTCATGCTGCTGCTGCTGAATCTCTCTGTTTTTTTTCTTCAGTTGCAGCTTGAATTTAGCAATCTCACGCTCCATCTTGGCTTTGTCGGCTTCATTAGATCTGATAGTTGGATACTGGGGGCTGCCTTCAAGCCGATCGGTTTCTGGTTCAACTGCTTTTGTGGTCTTCGCAGCTGATGCATCAGGCTCCTCGACGCGTATTCCCTGACCAAGCAGATCCGGGGGCGTCACCGTCTGATCTGGAATATCGCACCGGTATGATGGTTGTTCGACGCGAGTCTGCAACTGCTGCGATAGTAATGATCCATCGATGAAAGACAAAGGTGGGGCCTTCGCCGTGTGTTGCAGCTTGACCTTGAGCTCTGAGATCTCGCGTCGAAGCTCTTGAACTAACTCCAGGCCGTTTTCGGAATTAATCTTGACCGAGTTGACAACATTCTTGGCACGCTCGATGTACTTCAACGTGCTTAGCGTTTCTTCATAGTGGATGCAGCACGGGCTGATGGCAGCAAGCATCACGGTCTTGGCATTCCCGCCCAAACTCTCTTTGAGCAGCCGTGTGAGAACCGAGTTACGATACGGCACAAACGTCGAGGCATGATTGGACAAGTGAACAGCTCCATGGGAGGTGCCAGCTCCCAACACTGATGGCCGCTTAGACAAAGCACTGATGACATCCGCCAGAGTAGACAACGATCGATTGATGCTACCGGCCTCCTTCAATCGCTGCCCACTTGCACCCGAGATGTCAGCCCGCTCACTGCCAGCGAGATCCACGAGACATATCTTGCTCTTCTTCGCGAACATGGTCAACCCGACGTTACATTCCGTCCCATGCTGCGAAGGATCTGCCATCCAAGACGTACTCGTCAATACTGCCGCACTAATCCGGACACTGGGGCTGTGCTGCTTGACGTAGAGTGTGAGGATGGCGTGGGAGCGCGACGACCGCTGGTTGAGATTTGTCGCGGCGACCGAGCGCGCGCGATTGCCTTCGTCAATTAACGCCTTGATGTCTTCAAAATTTGTCACGCTGCGGTACTTTGCATTCTCCACAAAAACACCATCTTCAGGATTCTCACGGATTTTTAGTGATTCCTTTCCTGTCGTGACGGCCCCGGCAAGCAAATCGTACACGCGCTCGTGGTATACTTCGACGTAACTGACTTGCACAGAGAACCGGCAGCT
The DNA here is from genome assembly GCA_023334575.1 of Pythium volutum. Lineage (NCBI taxonomy): Eukaryota > Oomycota > Peronosporomycetes > Pythiales > Pythiaceae > Pythium > Pythium volutum. The sequence continues at coordinate 3,355 of JAADVC010000657.1, forward strand.
TTGCCCCGCTGCTTGAGCCAGCGTTCTCATACTCTCCATCTTGTCAAACAAGCCACGACAGATTCGAGGCGTGATGCCTTGCCGAGGGTGCGAACCTGGCGGTAACTCTTGCGATGGCGATAGTCCTTGAGCAGCACTTGAACGCGCTTCGGTAGTGTCGCCCATCATCGTAAATGTCTTTCCAGCGCTTGTCTGCCCGTACGCGAAAATCGAGCAGTTGTAGCCTTGCCACGCCGACTCAATCGCAAACGTTCCGAGCTCGTCGTAGATTGTACTCTGGGAAGCGAAAGCCCGGCCCGGCGAATGGTCATAGGACCAAAAGCTGAAGTCAAAGTTGAAATCGTGCGAGAACTGGGTTGCGTGGGTCCGTATTGCTGTCGCATCACCAAGTTCAGCAGGGCTGGGCGAATTAGACAGAGAGAGGGGATTCACGATTCGCGTCCAGTTGCCAGTGCTGGCGGTTTGTACGCCCATATCAATGATGCGCCGGTGACCTGTCTTGCGCTCCGAGGCGAACATAGGACGCACGCGCACGGCAGTGATAATGTGGTTGGCACTCGAAGCGAACGCCGTACTGCAGGCAGAGCTGGCGGTATCATCGGGAATGTCATCTCCATTTTCATCTTGATTGCTGTCGTCGCCTTCAAACTCTTGGCCGCGATGGACGTTGGTTGCTGATCGCATTGTGGTTGCGCCAGTACGAGGCCGACCGCTCGCGTGCCTAGGCGCAGAAGATCCGCTTGGGATTCTAGTCGATGCGGGTTGCTGGACCCTCATAGACGTGGGCGTTCGGAAGATGCGAGCGTTCACACTCGGTGGAAGCGATAGGGCCGTATCTCTTATCAACGAACGCTGACCAAGGTGTGGGGTCTGCGGCGTCGGAATTCGCGAGGCGGTTGTTGGGAACAGTGACGGATCTCTCCGAGCCATAGCAGCCAGCGGCACCGGAGGCACAGCTGTAGCATCCAAGCTTGACCTTGTGGCGTCAGTACATGCAATCGCAGGCGCAGACGTCGAGAGACTCCGCTGGCGGTAGCGACTGCTGTCGGCGCGGCCGTTAAACATCGCGGCTGCGGCGTTGTCCGTGGATCGTTGCGCGGCCCGAGGTGCGGTACGTTTTCGTCGCTTCCAACGGGAATTGGACCAAGCTGTTGCGCGTGGTGCGCTTTTCTTCCGACACGCTATTGTGGTCGCCTGTCAAGCCGAGTCGAGGCGCCATGGCGGATCCCACGCAGGACGTTTCCCTTTGGTGGGCCCATTCTCCTCTTGAAACTTCTTCGAGTCACTTTCGCGAGGAAACGGCTCCGATATTACTGCCAATCGACTATTAGTGCTCCATGGAGGTATAATAGGTAGATCTCGAAAAGATTCCCGCCAAAATCTGCAGGAGGAGATCCTAAAGATGCTCCGGCACTTCCCATGGAAGCTATTGTTGAAGCTCACTCTTGACCAAAGATAGACGTGGCTTGGAGGCGAAGATGCACTATGGCGCCGAGTCAAAAAGGGAGATAGATGGGAAAGTGTATCTTGGATCGAGAATACCTAGGGCCGTCGCGGCTAAAGATGCCTCGCGACGTCATCGCATCTTTTCCTGTCAGTGGAGCCACAGGAAAAGGTATGCAACGGACGCACGCCATGATAAAAAAACCTGCTGATTGGATTGGCATTCTCCGATTCGCCGTCGACAGCTCTTGGGAGACTCAACAAGACCAGACTGCAATTCCCTCCACAATGGCTGGCGAGAAGGCGCTCTTCGCCGCGCAGCAAGAAGACCACTACTCGGAGGATGTGTCGCTCACGACCGACGCGCCCGTTGACCGCAAGTCCATGATCCGCGAGGCCTACGCCGAGTTTCTCGGCACGATGATTCTCGTGCTCGTGGGCGACGGTGTCGTGTGCCAGACTGTGCTCTCACAGGGCATCGAGACGAGCCGCGCGGCCAAGCACGAGACCAACCCGGACTACACCAACTTTGCCGGCGACTGGAGCACGATCGCGTTTGGCTTTGGCATTGCGCTCATGATGGGGCTGTACGTGTCGGCCGGTGTGAGTGGTGGCCACTTGAACCCGGCCGTGACCGTCGCAATGTGCCGCCACGGCCGTCTCCCGTGGAAGAAGGCGCCGTACTATATTGGCGCCCAGTTTGCTGGTGCCTTTGTCGGTGCGATGGTCGTGTTCATCGGTTACTACGCCGGTCTCAAGGAGCTCAATGCCTGGGACCAGGGTACGGCCGGCATCTTTGCCACGTACCCAAAGGACCACGAAGGACTCATGGCCGGTTTCCTCGATGAAATCATTGGCAGTTTCTTGCTGCTGCTGGGCATCTTTGCCGTCACTGACAAGTTCAACAACGAGGCCGACAATGGCATGAAGCCCGTCGTGATTGGCGTCATGCTCACGGGCATCGCGCTGTCGTTTGGCTACAACACGGGCTTTGCGCTCAACCCGGCGCGGGACTTCTCGCCGCGTTTGTTCACGGCCATGGCGGGCTGGGGATTCAAGGTGTTTACGTACGGCAATGGCTACTTTTGGGTGCCATGCATCGCGCCGTTCTTCGGGGCGCTTGCCGGTGCCGAGGCGTACACATTCCTCATCGCTCGCCACCATCCGACCAAGTTTGTCTCGTCGTCGGACGAGGTGTAAACGCCCAAACACGCCATCTCCATCGATGCATACATTTTTACCTACGCGCTTTACACTCTGCCACTCAACTGATTATTAAATCCATCACTCGGGATGGACAACAAAACACTGGCTTTTAAGCATATTCATGTCGACAGCCGTCCAGCGCTTTAGATCACCTGACTGTCGCCATGTTGCGGCGAGTCGTCCTGGTTGCCATCCGTCTGGTCGCCTTCGCCACTCGTCTCGGCGTATTCGGCCGTGAGAAGCGATCGTGAGGACGCGAGACGCGCTTGATCGCCAGTCGCCACGTTTGCGGCAGACTGCGCGATGAAGTGATGGTGGCGATCTTCATTGGTGCGGTCTAATGGAATATCAAGTTTATCAGAACCGACGGAGGGGGATTAACATGCAGGCAGTTTGGAAAGCAGCGCATACCTTGCTCCCACTTGGACACGAGATGGAGGACAAACTCCGACACATCCTGCAGCCGCTTGTGGATCACGCGGGAAGGGGTCCGTCTCAGCTCGTCGAGAAGCGGCTGAAGCTCTGACCGCGCCATGGCGATCTTCTGCTCGTCCGCCAACACCTCTTTCGACAACACCGAGTTGCTGATGAACGGAGTACCAGCTCCCGCTGCCGTCGCGACGGGTGCAACAGCAGTAGCCGTGATATCACTTTGCGGCGGCGCACTCGCCACATCAAAGTCACCTGCATACGTCGACATAACGCAGATAAGCTCTGGCACTATTTCTCCACTTGTACGATGCAATACGTACCGGCAGCGCTGTAATCCGCCTGCAGGTCTTGCTGCCGTGGCGCGGCATCGTCACCTGGACCAAACAGTAACTCGTCGGGCACGGAGCTGTTGTTGCTGTAGCAGTTGAAGATCTCGTCACTAATGCGGTGATTGTGCTGTGAGATCTACGTACTCACAGAGTAAATCAGCCAATGTGAAACTGGTGAGGGGACTGCGTTTTCTCGTACCTGGTTTCTCACGCGAATGAACCACCGAACCTGGTTCTCCTCGATCTTTTCGTAGACGACATCGGCCGTGATGCGTGCCGTACATCCGGTGAACCGGTTATGGAGATGTGCGCGCACGCCCGTGCCGCGCGACGGCTGGATGCATCCGTGCGTACACCAGTACGCCATGGTCGCGTACTGGAACGAGTCGGGCACGGGCAGTGTCTTGAACCGGTTCTTGCTGTTCCACGACGCCGTGGAACACGAGCTTCGTCTTCGATACAGCGTCTTGGTCTGCACCATGTACGCGGTCCAGACGCGAATGAACTCGTCCCAGTTCGTAAATGTCACGGGCTCGAGCGGCGCCACGGGCGTGACGATGCCCACGCCCGTGCGCGACTTCTTGGCCATGTCTTCGCGCCATTTGAAATTCTTCGTGCGTCGTTTCTTCACGAGCGATGCGTCTTCACTGGACGTTGCCCCGTTCGTGGCCGTCGAAGTGGCCACCACGGCAGCCATCAAATCCGACGAGCTCATCGCGGGATCTATCGCGTGAGCCTCCACGCCGGCTGGCGCTCGCGCTGAGACTGCGGCATCCACCGCTGCAGCCATTACCATGGGTGAGGCGCCTTGTGGGGCCACCGCGTCGTCCGCTCTTGCTTGCGCCGGGACGTTGCGACGCTTCATTTCCCGTGCTGAGTCCTGCAATGCTTCTTCGACCAGGTCTGGATCAAAATCGCGTTGGTCCCCCATTCAATCAAGCCCGTTAGGTTCGCGCTCGGTGTCCCTCTCAAATCCGCTAGGTACGCTTAGATCACATAGAAAGGGGAAGTCAGCCACATCTGCGACCCTTTCATTAGTGACATCTGGCGACAAGGTCCGTCGTGTCCATGCCTGTAACCGACCTGTGTCAAAAGTTCCAAGTGTCCTTCACGCGAGGTGTAGCCTACTGTGTCTAGTGACATACCAATCACTAGTACTCCAGCTGCTAAGTTCGGTCTCCTCCTCCTCCCCCTCCTCCCTTTCTTTTTCTCTGTTTGGAGTCCAAACTTTGGCCCAGAGGTCCAGATCCCACCAACTGAAACTGGTGAGCTCCTGATCATCATTGCGAGCAGGGAGTGTGAGTGCCGGCAAGAGGCAGGCCAGGCCCAGCAAGCAGCCCCAGCCCACACGGGCAAGGAGGGACCGAACGAACCGCACAGGGGAAGGAGATCGGGAGAACGAGAACGCCGTGTGCCGAGCGACGGACGCCCAGGACCCGAGGCCCCCATGATGCTCTCGTCGCCCGCGGTCATGGCGCACCCGTCGGGGCTCTGGCTCACGCTGCCCGGCCGCATGTCGACCGAGCGCACGGGCGAGATTGCGCAGCGCTGGATGGAGATGGTGCTCGGGGAAAAGTTTGCGCAGGGATTCCCCAAGGTGCTGCTCTCGGGCGAGCTGCTCTGCGCGCTCGCCAACAAACTGTTCCTGGCCATTGGCATGCGCGACCAGAGCTGCGTGTCCAGCAAGACGTCGTGGCCGTCGGCCATGAGCGTCGACTCGTCCACGACGACCATCTCGACCAAGGCGGTTTCCGGAAGTATTGAGGACGCGCGCGCCGACGAGCGACGGTCCTCGGAGCGGATACGCGACAGCAACGACATGTGGCTCCAGCAAAAACGACTCGCGCGCGAAAACGTGGAGCAGTACCTGCGGTGCGTGACTCTATTTTTCCCATTTCGTTTGCGTCCACGAGTGGCAAAGGCACACTGACAGCTGTGGTTTTCCTTTTTTTCTTCCAATCAGTGCGTGCGAGGCGATTGGCGTCTTGCCGCAAGATATGTTTGAGCCGGATGATCTCCTCGAGCTGCGGAATCTCGACAAAGGTGCGCGTCCTGGTTTTATGCGTGATGGCCGAGATCCGCCTGCGTAGACTGACATGGGAATATTATCTTAACTTATTAGTGTACCGCAATCTGCTCGCGCTCCAGAATGTGGCCGTGGCGATCTCGCACCGCCGCTCGATCGACGCGCGCAGCTCGGCGAGCATTTCGCTGCGCGTGAACGTGTCAGACAACACGACCATGTCGTCGCTTGGGACTTCGCGCGATTCGTTCAATTCCATTCGAAGCAGCGCCGACGTCACCAAAGACCATAGTCCGCCATGGGATCGTCTGCTCGCCCAGTACGAGCAGCAGCAGCTTAAGGGCGCAAAACTGGAAGACACCCATGCGGACGCGACGCAATCCCAGGGCATTGGCAAGCTCGCCCACGATACGTGGCGAACAGAGGAACACATTCGCGCGCTGCTACTGCGCGACGACGGCTCGGCGGATCCCGTGCCCGACAATCTCCACGGCAAGCTATGGCTTTTGGCCTCGGGCGCGGCGGTCGAAATGCGGCGGCAAAAGGGCGAGTTTCAAAAATTCGTCGCAATGGAGCTCGAAGACACGGACGCGACGCGACAGATCGACGCCGACTTGCACCGCACCGTGCCCGACGAAGACAAGGCGACGTGGAGCGACGAGAAAAGCAAGATGATGCGCCGCGTGCTGGTCGCGTATTCCTTCTACAATCCGACACTCGGATACTGCCAAGGACTGAACTATATCGTCGCGCGGTTACTCCAATTTGTCGACGAGATCGAGGCGTTCTTCTTATTGATCAAGATGCTGCGGCTCGTGCCTGACGACTACTACACGACCATGGTACGACCCACACGCACGAAACAACCACCAATGCAATGGCCCTGTGACTAACCTAACGCTTTTGGAATACTACGATGTAGCTGGGCCTCGCAGTGGATCAGCACGTGTTTGCCGATTTGGTGCGAGTCCAAGCGCCCGAGATCGTCAAGCATCTCGAGGAACTTGGCGGCTCAGGCATGGAGCTGTCGCTGGCGTGTACCGAGTGGTTCTTGACGCTTTTTTCGAGCCCGTGCCCGAAAGAGGTCACCATTCGGATATGGGATCTCATCTTTCTTCTGGGCGATGAGGTGCGTCTCCACACTGGGGTTTTTTCCACGTTGTACCTTTTGGCAATTGCGATTATGATTTTGATTTTTGGGTCGCTTGTTAATTTTCTAGATTCTGTTTCGCGTGGGCCTTGCGCTCTTGGACCTGGAGAAGCCGGCGCTGCTCAAGTGTAATTCGTATGGCGACATGCTGCGCAGTCTGAATGAGATTGGACGCAAGGCGATCGACGCCAAGCAGCTCATGTTGGACGCGCAGAAAACAGAGGTCGTGAGTCGTCTCCGCATCGACGATTTCCGCGCGCACCATCGGCTGCAGCTCGCGACGGGCATTGCGGTCCAGTCCGTAGAAGAAGCCAACGACCCGACGGCGACCGAGCAGACACCCGACTCGAAAGAAGAAGCGAAAGCCAAGCTGTTTGGTTCCAAGAAGAAGCAGGGGCTCTTCAAGGCCGACAAGAATTCCGCGGGGCGGATACACCGGTACGATATCGATCTCCATACGGAACACATTACGGTCTCTAATGGACTCTGCCGTTTTATTCCCCAGGACATTCGACCGCCATCTCACAGAGGACTACACCGTGTCGCTTCAAAAGGAGCACCCGACATTTTCCTGCTTTTACGACGGACGGCCACCGCTCATTTTTGATTTGTACTGGGGCTCGGCGCCAAGCAAGACGATCTGGGGACGCCGCAACTACCGGCGGATAACGGAAGCTATGCCAATGAAATTGGAGCAAAAAGAGGAACGCCGACGGCTCCAGTCGGACAACTCTGGGCTCGTGATGGGGCAAAAAATGTCGGACGAGAATGGCGTGGGCGGCAGCGGCATACTCTCGACGGGCCGCACCGGTACGGGGCGGGAGCGCCGCAGCAAGAGCATTGGACTGATCCCTGCTAACGCCAAGACTGGCTTGGCGCAGCTCGCCGAGCAGCAGCACCTCTTGCAGCACCAAGGCAGTGGCGGCAGCAGCAACAGCAGACGAACCGTGGACGCGGACGAGACCCACTTGAGCCGCTCGCCAAAAGGATGGCTCCAGCGGATTGAAGGGTGGCACAAGGACATGAAGATTCAAAAGGAAAAGAAAAAAATGGAGAAAATGAAGATGAAACTCGGCATCTCGGACGGCGAAGCCCACAGCATGCCGGCGACGACCAGCGTAGCGGCACGCGCCTTGGTCACGCGTGATCGTGCGGGCAACCACACTGTCGCTGCGCCGACGTGGCGGCATATCGACGAGAACGAACTGCGCGTGAATTCCTTTGACGGTCCGCGCAGCGGAACCGCTGCTGCTGCCGGAGCCAAGGGCCGCGTGGAAAAGCGCAGCGAGTCGATGGACGTAAACGTCTCGGTGCGGTCCCACTCGGATCCGTTCTTGTCGCCGAATGACATCCACGGACCGAGCTCGTTTCAAGGGGACCCAACGCGGCAAAGCATGGGCGAAGAAATGGAGGCGCAAATCAAGATGCGGTCACAGGAAGCCGACAAGTCCGAATTCACGCGGTCGCGAGGCGAGCGGCGACGGAACAGCAGTCGGCAGCGCACGCGCGAGTCGCAGGGATCGGCGCCTGCAGTCGCACGCGGCTCGACGTTCAGCTCGAACCGCTCGACGAAAACCAGTGAACCGCTTAATCGATCGCAACGACGACTGTCGCTGGGGAAAATCACGGGCCCGGCGACGGCGGTGCTGAATGCGTTCGACCTGGAAGCGACCGACCACTCGCGGCTGAGTTTTGACATGGGCCGTAGCGGTGGAGCAGCGTCGGCCAGTGTGGGCCACCGTGGGTCGCTCACCAAGAGCAGCCGCGGCGTCTCGGCCGATCTAATCGAGGAAGACAAGGCGCGCGACCATCTCTTCCAGTCGTTTGGGCCACCGCCCGTCATGCGTCGCAACCAATCTGTGCCCGTCGGCATCATGATGGGAGACGTGACGGCGCCTTTGTCCGCGAGCCAGACGCAGACACAGAGCGAGGACGAGGCGAATCTCCATTTGCTGCAGCAGCAGATCCACAACCAGCACCAATTTTATGCGCGTGCGCCCGGCCGCAAAATGACGCCCGAGACTGCACGGGTCATTCGCGAGCGCGCCCAAGTGCTTTCGTACATGCACCGCAAAGCCAGCGACGCCAGCAGCCTCGCCGGGTCGTTTGCTGGGTCGTTTGCCGGGTCGTTTGCTGGCTCCTACGTTGGCTCGTACCCGCTCACGCCCGGCGAGCGCAGTGACGTGCTCCGCATCAGCGAGAGCAGCTCGAGCGACTCGTCGCGGTACAGTGAATTCATGCTCCCAACGACGCGCAGCAGCGCCAAGGCCGTCGGGCTCGCCGGTGCGGCGCCGACCCACGTGCGCAAGAGCTCGTTTTCCTTTTTTGACAAGCTCTCGTCCGATCTCGACAGTCTCCATGGGTCGTTTCTCGACGAAAACGAGACCCGCGAGAGCTTTGACAGTGCCATTTTCAGCCGCACGTGGTCGCCGTCAAGCGCGCACCACAAGATCCTCGCGGCCACGACGTCGTCTGCGAACGACTGATGGAGCCCTGAACGTTTGTGTTGTGTGTGTACTACTACGTAGTTATCTGTGGATACACCAAGGAACCCCCCCCGCTCGCGACCAATATGTATAGTGTATAGTGTTCACCCCTCTTGGCAAAAAATCAGCATGATCGAAGTGCCCAACTTCAACGAGAACGTCTACCAACGTATAGTGACATATACGTCATCCAATACTGACATGAATGTCACTGTTGTTAATGTCAATGCCTTGGGCGGGAAAAAAATCATCAGCATTTTCTCCAACATTACGAAAATGGCGGACGCGGCGTGGACGCGTGCGTTGCAGCGCTGCCTTTCCTCACAATCCCACGCGCTAGTGGACGAGTCGGTCGTGCTGGTCTTTGCGGACGCGCCGCGCGTGTTCCATCCTGTCCAGGCGATCGTCCAGGCGTCGGTAAATGGCGACCAAGACGACGAAGAAGAAGACGACAACGAGAGCGTGCCGCTCATTGTGGTGGTGCGGCTCCACGCGACGATCGCGGCACTGCTGCGCACACTCAGAGACGCAGACGCGTCGCTCGAGCATATCGATGCTGTGCTAGCGGCTCTGCTGTTTCGCGAGCACACGACCACGGTCGCGAACGACGCTACTGCCACACGTGGCGTCGCGAGCGTGCCGTTCTTTGCCGAACGAGCCGTGAACGTGGACGGCGGTGCGCTGTGTCTCTATGGCGAGACCCAGCAAAGCGCGTCGCAGGCATTGTCGATGGTGACGCGCGCGACCACAAGAGGAAGCAGCAACAACGGCGACGACGACGAGTGGCCCACGACCGACGCGAAGCACTTCGTCGTGGTCGTGGAACACTGCGACGGGTACCTCGCACGCGATTACACGGTCGCGCCACCGTCATCCAACCAGCAGCAGCCAGTGTTCCCGCACTTGAAGACGATCCAGAGACGCGAGTGGGACAGCGGAGCGATCGCACAACTCTCGCTGGACGACGTGCTCGAGGCCTACGAGGCGGCTTTCATCGAGGAGCAAGAAATCAACGGCAGCGCCAACGGATCGACGGGCTCGGCGCGGTCGCTCGAGATTAGCGTGCGTGCTGCCTTTGAGATTCGAGAGCAGACGCGAAGCGTGCGTGGCTCGGCGTTTCTCGTGGACGTGGATGACGCCGGTGGCGGCACGCGGTCGTCCTCCTCCAGCGAGGCTCCTCCCATTGTATTGTTTTCGCAGTGGGAGGGCCTCGAAAACGTACGGGCCTTGTTGTGCAAGCCACCGCCACAGTCGGCGTCGTCGCTCTGCTTTTCCAGTAAACAGCCAGGAACCTCTGGGGTGGTCGTGCCTGGCCCTCGCCAATCACTTACGCTCCTGCAGCACCTCGACCACGCGATTCAAGACGGTTCCGGCCACCACACGTGGAAGTCGTCACTTCAAAATGACGTGACCAATGCGGCCGACATCGTCCAACGTTTCAAGCAGTTCTTGCGGACGATTGACCGAGACGACTTTTTCCAGGGTGATGATGATGGCGACGGAGGGGACGACACGACCAACAACACGATCGATTCGACCGTGTCGTTGGCGCTGGATGGCGATCGCCGCCACACACAACACGCGACATCCCGCGCCGACATGGACCCCGTCGAGAAAGTGTGGGGCTTTGTGGCCCGAAATGCGGATGGCACGCAGCTCACGCAGCAGCTCGTGCAAGACTTTTTGGTGTTTTTGTCCAACACGCGAATTTTCCCGGCGCCACATCCCGACAACGACACGGAACTGGCCACACTTGTACGCCTTCGCCACGAAGAGATCCAGGGCCTTGTGGCGGCCAATAGATTTACAACGGCGGCGCAGCAAATGCTCAAGCAGCCCGCAGATGCGTTTGCCGTTTTGATGGAGGCCGGGGAGTGGAAGATGAAACGCGACGTCGCCTATGCGTTGGCGCAGGCCGGGTTCTCGTCGCAGGAATGCAGCGAGTATGTGAGCGCGATGCCCCGCTTCAACGTGCAGACGCGACAGGCATCGCAGACCCATTGGAGAGCGATGGACCACGTGCTGCAGCTGTGCACTGCGGGGCTGTCGGCACAGTTGCCCGTGGCATTCATGCGCAAGGCCGTCCATGACTGCGTTGCTTACCATGGGCGGAATGGTGGTGGGGATGGTGACGCGTCTGTCGACCCGCTGGTGCTTGTCGATCTCCAATCGTTCATTCCCGACCGACTTCGCTCCAGTATTGCTGGTACGTCATCTCCTATACCACCTCTTTATTCATATCTGACCATCCCCTTTCTTTGTATTCAGATCCTCTGTACTGGGACTTGCGGATCGCCTTCCATGCCGACTATGAACACCGACTCCACTTTTGCCAAGACACGTTTCATCCGACCGTTCGAAACGCGAGCCAGAGTCAGTCATTGCTGGCAACGCAAGAAGAGCTCGTGCTGGACGACCCGACGCTGCGTGCACTCCATCGCCACACCCCCGAGCTGCTTTTGGTACAGCCCGGCATGGTCCAGTTCATGACCAAGCTCGAAGACGACCGTGAGAAGCGGCTGTACGAACAGCTCCACGACCTCGACATGCCGACCGCCATAACACGGTACGACTGCACAGTTCGCCGACTCCACATCTTCCCCTAAAGAAATGAGAGCAGATGAGAGCAGCAGATCGCACGTATCTACAGTAGCAGTCTGTATTCGTCGTGGCACTGGTATCTACAATAGACTATCGGCGACGAAGCAAAGCGGTTGCAACCGCGGCGGCCGCTGCCAGGGCTGCCCCCGCGGCGACCAGCATCCTAGGGTTCTCCAACAGACCTCTTTGGCGCGCGGGGTCGTTGGACAGAGTGAGGTGCTTGATCATGAGCTCCCCGTCACCTTCGACCTCGAACCCAAGACGCCTGTAGAAGTTGCGCACACCGACACCAGCAATCACGGCGACCTTGGAGTACCCGTGCTGGCGCGCAATCTCCTCGGCCTTGATCATGAGCTGCGTGCCAAAGCCGATGTGCTGCGCCTTGTTGGACGACGGGTCCTCCTCGTCCCCCTTGGTAGCATTCTGTTGTTTGCCGGCGAGCTGCAGCTGTCCATACACGTGGAGCTCGCGCACGAGCGCGGCGCCCTCAAGCTCTGGAAAGATCCCAGCACCCGGTGTCTTAGAGAGCCGCAGCCTCACGAACCCGCAAATCTTGGACTGGTCGGGCGGCTCAAAGCTGATGAAATACTCGTCGCCGTCATTGGCGCGGTACTTGCGGATGAGCATCTCGGCGTTCGCGATCGCATCTTCGTCAGTCTTGACCTCGCGGCAGCGAATGCACTTGCACGGCGTGCCCTGCGCAATCATTTTGTTGTTGATGACTTGGCGCAAGTTGGGTTCGTCCATGCCGCCAAGAATGTACTGGCTTGGGATATCTCGAATCACGCGGTTCAAGCGGATCCACGGATGCACTTTGGCCTTGACGGCCATGAGCAAGTCAATGAGCTTGTCGTCGGCGTAGGGCACGTAGGAGCCTTCGTCAAACCACTTTTTGATCACAGTCCACGGCGTGATCTCGCACGGATAGATCTTCCACTGGTCGGCCTGGAGGTCTTCCGAATTCAACACGTAGTCAAACATTTCGCGGTCCTTTTCCGGATTGCTGCCGGGGAGATTCGGCATCAAGTGGATGTCTGTCTTGTAGCAGCAGTCGCGCAGCATCGTCATGGCCCGTACCGAGTCGGCGTTCGTGCAGCCCCGGTTAATCTTCGTGAGAATGTCATCGTCCGTGTGCTGGATGCCGAGCTGCACGCGCGTGCACCCGTAGCGACGGAAGCGCCGCAGCTCGTCGGGCGTGATGCAGTCGGGCCGCGTCTCGAGCGTGATGCCAATGATCTTGACGAGCGTCGCCTCGTTCTCGAGCTTTTCCTGCTCGAGGGACATGCGCGGCCGCTTTTCGCGGTCGTAAAACGTATTGGCCGCGTAAAACAGATCGCGGATAAACGTCTCTTGGTATTCGTGCGGGTACGACGCCCACGTGCCGCCCAGCACGAGCAGCTCAATCTTGTCGACGGGGTGGCCGTTCATCGCGAGCGTCACGGCGCGGTCGCAGAACTGGAGCACCGGGTCAAAGTCATTGCGGTTGGCGCGGAGCACACTGGGCTCGTCGTGGAGGTAGCTGCGCGGCTGGCCCGGTTCGTTCGGGCAGTAGTAGCAGTTCCACTGGCAGCTAAAGCGCTGGACCTTGTCGCCGACCTGCGGGTACGGACTCGTGAGCACCGTGATGACGAGCACACCCGACTGGCTCTTCTGGGCCTTCTTGACCAGCAGCTTTTCGAGCGCCATGCCAGCGGGCGCCTTGCCCTGCTTCACGAGCATGCTATAGACAAACTTCATTTGGTTCTTGCGCGGCAGACACTTGAAGCGGCGGCGCAGCTTCACGAACGCCTTCTCGAGTGCGCGCGCATTCTGCGGATCTTCAACGACCAGGAACGCGGCCATCTCGAGGTAGAAGGGCAGCTCGTTCGGCGGGATAAGCTTGTCCCACGTCGCGTAAATGTCTTCGATCGAGTTGTTTTTCCAGTCGGCGTCTTGGCTGCGCTTGTACGTGTTGGGGTCATTGACATCGCCTTCACGGAACGACCGCTTCGTGGTGTGCGGGTTCAACGCAACAATAGGAGCATGGGAATCTACGTCTGCGCCAACAGCGGCGGCATGTGCAGCGGACGACGCGTCCATGGGCGCTTTTGGGTTGGTCTTCGGTGATGTTGGTGATCTGGTGGTGAGCTCTTTGTGGCTCGTGAGCCAGTCGCTGATTGGGTACAAATCGAAACTAGATAGTACAGTGGATACAGAAGCAGTGGACCAGGGGGGTAGAATACTGGAGAGTACTGGAACCAACCATAATACAAGCGCACATGTACCCATGTATAGGTTCCGGGGAAAAATAGACGACGAATTTTAACGCTTCTAAGTGTTTCTAAGCTTTCTATAGTGACTTGTTGCTGGACTCTGAGTCAAATGACCACACTGTTTATCTTGTGCACTATCAAGCCATCATGCGTACG